>JAQZBX010060196.1:0-17359 GCA_029593785.1 Cabassous unicinctus | reverse complement strand
AAAGGTACTATTTACTATGGGTCCATACCCACAAGAATGTGGATTAAAATTAAGAACATGTCTAAATTGGGGTACATAATTCAATCTGCTACCAAGAGAATTAGACCAAAAGGGCCTTAAGTGCTAGACTTGGATTTTATCAGGGGAGAATAGAGAACCACTGTGGGTTTCCTAGCAGGGGAGGTTTTAGGTTTGTACTTTAGGGAGATTAGTCATGTAGAAAATTTTAGGATGAATTCAGATATGGAGATGGGCAAGGAGGGAACTAATTGGAGATTTAGGAAGTCATTTAAACAAAAAGGTAATTCGAATTTGCCTTAGTCTGATAATCCGGGAGGAAGGAAGAAAAAGTTGGGGATGAAAGTGAGCAAGGCGCTAGAGACCAGGAAAAGACTGGGGTTAGGAGAAGAAAGTGGGAAGGTGATGCTGACATCCCACGCCCAGGTGACCTAGAGAAGGCTGAAGTCATTTAGAGACAGGAAGTCAGAAGGACAGAAAGAGTCCCATTTTGTCCTTGTTTAACCCCCAGAGCAGGCAGACTATCCAGGTCAGCGTATCCAGCAGGCAGCTGGAGATGGGAGCCTGAGGTTCAGGAGAGAAGTCAGTTTTAGAAACACGATGCCAGCAGCCACTTGCACCTGCTGGCTGCTGACACTGGAGGAGTGGGTAAGGAGGCAGGAGGAGGGGGCCCCGGTAGGCACCTCAGAAAACACATTTAGGGGCTGGTGGAGTAGGAGAAATCAGCAAGTGGAGACGGAGGTGGGCCAGCAGAGACACCTGGGAATACCAGGCCACACATGACAGCCCGAAGGAGAGGATCTTGGGAAAGAGGCCAGGGTCATGCCTCGTCCATGTTCTCATGACAAGCAATTCCTTTGGCATATGTACAATATGATTATATAAAGATGAGGGGTGTGGGCAAGGAGAGCAGAAGAGTGGGAATTGCATTTCCCAGTTTTTCAAGATAGAGTCCCTGGGCACTTCAATTTTAGTAGGAGGAAAACAGCTCTTACTATTAGCACCAGCTAAAGCAATCAGAAATTCCCATGCCAGACCAGCTTTTCTTTGGCATCCGAAGACGACTTAAAAGCCATGTGTCACACATGTGGGCTGATAATATTTGGTGATTTTTTAAAAAGTTGAATACATGCTGAATAACAAAAAGGAAACCATTTTTAATATGAGTATTACATTTGGTTGCTAACAGGGAGTACTGACTGAAACCTAGCAAGTGATCAGTATGGTTCAGGGATGGACAGCTGGGACTGCAGCTCTGCAGAACATAACCTCAGGCAGTGGAGTCACTGGCCTGGCTCATGCCATGGCTTGGTCACCCTGAGCAAGTCACTAAGCCCTGATGCCTCTACATCCTCAAGTGCAAAATGGGGACAGCAACTGAATCCATGTTCCAGGGTCACTGTGGGCATTACAGAAGGTAAGACATGTAACAGGAAGCTTCAAGAAGACCATCTGGCACAGAGAAATCCTCATAAATCAAAACTATTACTATCATCACTACTAATACTTTGCTTGTTATATATTCTCCATTTCTACTAGAATCAAAAATCCTAAATCACAATTACAGTCATTTGCACAAGGGTAAGAGTTCAGTGGCTTTGTTAGATAGTTGTAGGTTTTGGGATCAAGCACAGATCCCAAGATCACACAGATTTCTCACTGGAAACTCCTTCTAGAAACAGTCAGAATGTTAAGTCCATGAACACATAAGAGCTAGAAGGTTAAATGTTCTGTCTAGAGAGAGTGCAGTGGGCAATTCTTTGGTTGCCTTTGGTTCTGCAAAGCATTTCTTTATGTTCTGTAGTAGCAGTTGGATGTAGTTAGCAGCCCTGACCTTAAATGCTTTCTGATTTCCTTCTCTCATAAGTGAAGAGAAACACAAGGAAAGAGGAAAACTTTCAGAAATCCAGTCCTATGCACTGCAAGTTCAGTTTATTTGATGAAATTCTGTTATTGCACCCTCAGAGTTTAAAAAGTGATTTGTTGAGGCTATTCAAATATTTCGTATATCCCTTTGATTTCTTAAGTCCTTGAAATTATGGAGAGGCTTTCTACTGGCATGGTCACTGTCACAAGGAAAAATATCTTGTCCTCCATTTCAACTCATGTGAGCAAATAAATATGACTCCATTTATGTGAAATCCAAGAAAAGGCAAAACTAAACGATGGTGATAGAAGTCAGAAAGGGGTAGCCTCTGGGAGGTGGGGTGGAGAGTGGGATTGACTAGAAAGGGGCATGAGGGAACTTTCTGTTTTATATCTTATTTTGGATGGTGGTTACATGGGTATGTACAACTGTCAAAGCTCATAGAACTGAACAATTTAGATTGATGCATTTTATAGTATACAAAGTACTTCTCATTTAGAAACATAAGTGAAAAAAAAACCATGTGAGCACCTTTCCCTTCACCAGTCAAAAGCCTCAGTGTAGAAAAAGAAACTGTGATATCCACTCTCTCTTCCTGCACAGGACACTGAAAAGGTTTGCCCTGAGAGATCCTGCACCCACCCAACCATGGCTCTTTCCTTCAGCACTGGGTAGGGGTCAGGAAGCATCTGGTCAACCTCTGCTATGGCTTGTCAGCATGTAGAAGGGCATTTGGGTGCCAGTCTCTTTCTTCTCATAGAAACGCCTTCCTCATAGAAACACATCAGTATTGATCCCAATGTACTCTTTCCAATCTACAGCACACCTCAGGAATAATTATCATTCCCTAACAAAAATCGTTTCAGGGATTGGGTTTGAGTGGATAAATACAATAGAAAGTTGAGCGTTTCTTCAAACACCTACCCCACTTATGTGAAGAACTGTGCTCTGTGGATTGGGAAGCCTGGGAGGGGGAAGGTCTGCTAACATACTCAGTGATTGTACTTGCTTTTCACCATATACGCAGCTGAAATCCTTGACCTCCCGCAGGGTCAATTAACAGAGGACTTTTGCCAATAGCTCACTCAGCTTTTACTCTAAGCATAATAATGTTAAGTTGAAACATATGGGGTTCCTAATATTTCACCCTTTTGGACTTACAAAAATGGCAATTTTATGTTTTGAATTATATTTGTTGTTTGATTCATTTGGCTGTATTGTAACTTGCACCACCTTTTGCAACTATGAATGATACTGCTACAATTTTGGTCACTTCGACAACTTTAATGACAGAACTTACCACTTCTGTACTGCACACACTAATTTTTTCGTTTGTTCTGGAGTGCTCACCATGCTTCATGGTCATAATAATGATAATAGTAAGCAGAATAATGGTAACACAGCAATAGAGCATACCACGAGCATTGTAAGCATTTCACAAATAATAACTCATTTATTCCTCACAGCAGTTCTGAGGTAAGTCCTGTTATTGTCTCCACTTACAGATGAGGAAACTAACAGAATTTCATAACAGACAATTACCAGGGGGCAAAAATTTTCAAATTTTCAAATGTTCATTATCATACTGCCTATTTTTATTTTTATTTTTGTTTTTGAAAAACCATCATGCTTGCAGATTCACAATCCACAGACACACTAGAAACCTGCTAACTAACCATTACCATTTGCAGTGTTGATTTGGGTTATATAATTTACATGCTGTTTTCACTCTTTTTAGACTCCGATGAACCATTTTGAACCACTGATCCAACCACTGATGAAAAATGCAAATTTAGCATATGTAAATATTAATATGTAAATGAGATGAAAATACATTTGCAGAGAATTACACCCTTTAACTGAATGTTAGATGACAACTGTGACAGTCCTTGAAACCTATGTGTAATATTTAATATTATTTATCACCTTGACTCACCAAGAAAAATATCTGACCAATGTTGGCATATCACCCTATGCCCATCACCCATAGGAAGGAGAATCCAGCATTGTGTTTCTAAAGTCCATCAAAGGGAGGTGATGCAGAGTTGACCAGAAAGGAGGGGATGGAAGAAAGGCCTTGGAGGCAGAGGAAGAAGCCACTGGATTGGAAGCAGCTCAGTAGCCACAAGCTGGGGAAGGTGACATGGGCATGGAGGGTCCTAAGAGAAGAGAGAAGACCAAGCGGCCCATGCCTGCATAGGATCTCCTCAGGGGAACTCAGGGATACGGGTAGATTGAATATCAAGTGCTGAAGCTTCTGGAAACCTGGAGAAAGGCCTTGTGCACAACTTTGCACAGAAGCAGAGCAGCTGTCTGCCTTTAAGGGACTCTCAGGCTTGGGCATGGTACATATCAGCAACTATGACCAGTAAAGTCTGTCTGGTCTGGGGTTGAGGATGCCCTTTCCCAGATCATCTCAAAGGCTTTCACCCAACCTGGTGTGTGTGTGTGAGGGGAGTGGGAGGTGGGGGTAGTATGAAAGAGACCAAATCAAAGTGGAGACAAACAAAGGAATATATTTCTCACATTCAGAATTGTGGGATAAAATGTATACCTGCTATAAACCTAACAGTTATTAAGAAAACAATGGAGTATCTGTAAAAGTCACAATGAATCTTCTATATTTTACATTTTTTCTAAAACTGTCAAACTGCCAATAGGCTCACTAAAGATGAGTGGTGGTCCATGTACTAGATTTTAAGCAATGTGAGGCAGGGACCTTTCAGACCTCACAGATAGAAAGCATACAACAAAAATGCGTTGAAATGAACTGAGGGTGTTTGACTCTAGAAAAAGTGTCAATACTTGAGAATCATCAAACAGTATGAGACTGCCATCCCAGGAGATACCAGAGGCTCAATCATTCTTTGGAACCATAACATACTATTCACAAGACCTGACAGCTCTATTTGCTTTTGATAATTGTCTGAATTTTATGAAATGAGAATTTATAAGGGAAATAACTTGTTTCTGTGCAGATTTTTCTTTTGTAATATTTTGACTGCGGAAGTTTGCAAGTTTGTGAAGACCTCTTTTAAATTTGAAGCAGAAGGATCTCATAAACACTGAAAAGTCTACGTCCATAAAACTAAACTTATATGTGTAGAAGTTTCCCCAAATTCCCTTCATATGAAATTTCCTGGTGTTCCCGGGAGGTGGGGGTGGGGGCGGGGGACAACTGTGAGGACAGTCACATCCGTGGGGGTACAGGGGAGCAACCCAGCTGGCCTTCCCTGGACAGCCAGTCCCTCTCCCACCACTCTTTCTAGGAGCCCCCCCAGGCTGGACCTCCCACCTCAAGACCTTATCTAAAACTGTCTGGTTGTGGCAGTGAATTGAAGGGAAGGGAAAACCAAAACAAATTCATCACAAATATTAACGAACTGAAAGACCAAAACTAGCATCCTCAAACAAGCTTTTTGCTGCCTTATGTCACTTTTAGAAGGTGTTAGACTGAGCATTTGTTTTTCAACAACTAAAACAAAAACTTTTAAAATATGGCTTATGGACAGTCCAACTTTAGCCTAGAATTCCTATACCTTTAAAGTTTTACAGCAAGAATTAGCCTGCACTAAGTCATTGAATATTTATTGCCTTTCCACCAAGTTCTAGGAACATTTGTGATCGTAATCTATTAAGAAAAAAAATGCCCATTGTCAAGTAAAGATTACAATGGTATTTTATCTACTCTATTTGCTAAAGCAGAATATAATATATACATATATATTTTATAGAAAGATAAACACTAAGAATAGACACTTAAAGGGTTTTCTATATTAATTTCAATTAAGAAAAATATGAACTAATCAGAAAACACACTTCATGGAACATTCTATTTAATTGAGGTTGATCAAAAAGAAGTTACTGCCTCTGCAAGCATTGCCAAAATAAGAATTTACTTCTTTTTCAACACTGAAAAAAAATGGTATTAGAACCATTGGCTAAGTATACATTGCTAAAGGAACACTTTGAAATACTTCAATTTCTGGTATCCCAGTTAAATAGCATAAAATTCAATCTCCATCAGGGAGAAAAACGTTAAAATGCTTTTGTTGTTGTTGTTTATTTGCTTACTTTTAATAGAGCATTTTAAAAGGATATATACCATTTGCTTTCAAAGTCTCAGCTTTTTGGATATGTTTTAGAAGTTATACCAAAATTCCAATTTTTGGGGGGAGGGATGTTAAGTACAACATTACAATAAACAGAAGTCAGAGAAAAGCTGGACTAGGACAAAAAAATAGCCAGTATGAATTTGAAAATAGGGTAAGAACACCCACATAAACATGCTGCTGTATTTCATATCTGACAAGCCACCCATCTAATTTCACCTACATTACTGCACTCAAAATCTACGTTAATATTTATTGTATGTGTTAATAAAAATGAGTAATGATCAAACCCACAACTCAACTACATGCCATGTATAATCCATACAGCACAGAATAATTCACTGATAATCAGCATATCCTGAGAATTCCAATTAGCCGTTTAATTTACTAACATGAGCTTACAGCTGATGTGAAGTTAACCACTCCCTGCTTTTAATTTCTTCTATTTTAACGACTATTTTCTTATTCATTTCTATTGTTCTTTCAAGGATGAAGACAGAAATCATGAAAAACAAAAGCATTGCCAGCACTATAATTTTGTCAGCCTTGATACTGGCACTAAAAAAACGAAAACAACAACAACAAAAAACAAGTTGTGAGAGATGCACAACAAAAGAAAAATAGATAATTGATACTTGATCAAAATGAAGAATTTTGTGTGTCAAGGAACATTATAAAGAAAATCAAAAGACAATCTATAGCATGGGAGAAAACATTTGGAAACCATGCATCTAATAAGAATATACTAGTCAGAATATATGAAGAACTCCTACAACTCTAGAACAAAACGAAAAACAACCCAATTAAAAAATGGATGATGTTGATGGTAGCAAAACATTGTGAGCAAAATTAACAGCACTGAATTAAATATTTGAAGTGGATAAAAGAGGACATTTTAGGAAGTTTATATGTTACAAGAATAAAAATTAAAACAACATAGAATTGTACAATACAAAGAGTTAACCCCTAATGTAAACCATGGATTATAGTTAATAGTACAATTATAATAATATTCTCCCATCAGTTATAACAAATGTACCGCACTATTTCAAGGTGTTAATAATGGCAGGGTGGATTTTGGGGAATTCTGTATTTTCTGCATGATTTTTCTGTATACCTACAACTTCTCTAATTAAAAAAAATATATTCCAAAGAAGATATACAAATGGCCAATAAGCACAAGAAAAGATGCTCAACATCATTAGCCATTAGGGAAATGCAAATCAAAACCATGATGAGATACCACTTCACACTCACTAAAAATGCAACTATTAAAAAAAAAAGGAAAATAACAAGTGTTGGAAAGGAGGTGGAGAAATAGGAACCCTCATGCATTCTTGGTGGGAATATAAAATGGTGCAGCAGCTTTGGAAGACAGTTTGGCAGTTCCTCAGAAAGCTAAGTATAGAATTACTATAGGACCCAGCAATACAGCTTCTAGGAATATACTTCAAAGAATTGCAAACATGGACTTGAACAGATACTTGCACAGTGATGTTCAGAGTGACATTATTCACAATTGCCATAAGATGGAAGCAACCCAAGTATCCATCATTCAAAGAATGGATAAACAAAATGTGGTATATCTATACAATGGAATATTACTCAGCCATAAAAAGGAATGAAGTTCTGATACATGCAACATTGATGAACCTTGACGATGTCATATTGAGTGAAATAAGCCAGACACAAAAGGATAAATATTGTATGATGTCACGTATATGAAATAGAGTATGCAAAAATCATAGAGTCAGGAAATTGGAATGCAGGTTGCCAGGGGCAGGGCTGGTAATGGGGAGTTAATGCTTAATTGGTACAGTGTTTCTGTTTGGGTGATGGAGAAGTTTTGGTAATGGATGGTGGTGACGGTAGAATACTTTGAATGTAATTAACAACATGGAATCATATACTTGAAAGTGGTTAAAATGATTAATTTTTGGTTATATATATGTTAGGATTAAAATAAGACATAGGATTATACAACACAAAGAGAGATCCCAAATGTAAACTATGGACTACAGTTAATAATAATAATAATAATAATGCTTCATTAATTATAACAAAGTTACCACACTAATGCAAATGTTAATAATAGGGAAAATGTTGTGTTTTTGTATTTATGGGGTATATGGCAACTCTACTATCTGCACGGTTTTTCTGCAAACTACAGTTGCATTACTAATAAAATAATAATAATAATAACAAAACTGTGAGAGAGAACCTGTTACTCTGATAGGTGCATTTTCATTAGTCCTCTATCTTATACCTGCTCAAAGCTACAGTTGTGTGCAAAGTTCCTGGTCCCAATAGGAGCCCAGCAAGAAGGCGCCAGGGCATGCTTTCTTGGTTCCTATTCATAGGGCAATAATATGAATCTTGAACTGCATGCTTTTCCAAAATGACACATGCCCCACACTTCTGGGTTGTCCAGGGAGTGCAAAGAGCATGATTCTGGGGCGATGTGCTGTACTGGCCCTGAAGACCAGGAGATTTACTGGGCTCTGGCAGATACCACTTACACTGGGTCTTCATGTGCTTGCCCAGTGGACTTTCTGGAGCCATGTAACATGTGAGGCTCCAGCCCACTAAGGGCAGCTGGGCACGGAGGGCAGGTAATTTGAGGCACCGGACCATCTTGGACCTCTCAGTGCTGGGGCTGCGGCAACAGCAAACTAGTCCTAGAGGGCAGTAAATTATCTGCTGTAGTGCACCAAATCCCATGAGTCTTTGAGCAGTTGGCGGTAGGCTTTTCATGCCTTGAATCTTATTTAATGTTCACACGAAGAAGGAATGCTGTGCTCATCAGTCTTGTTGGAAATTAAAACCTTGCTCAAATGGAAACATAACAGTATTCATCCTATTATGAGGTCGTTTGGAAAGAAAAACACTACAGCCCTGAGAAATGTTCCTATGGTAGGAGCTTTGGTGAGAGAGGGGCCCATTCCAAAAAGGTGGTGTTGTGAACCTCTCGCTGGCAGGCAGAAGACTTGCAACCTCATTTAATCAGCAAAAGGAATTAAAGAGGTCAAAGACCTTCATGTGATCTCTTTCCAAAACCAGGGGTCTCTCAAATTTGTGTCACTCATCACAAATTGACTGTGTTGAAGCACTGAGAGTAATTAAAAGCAGATTGCCACTGCTATTACTACCTATATTTGTTTTTTTTTTAAAAAATGGATTCCTCCCTCAAGTTCCACTAAATGAAATCAAGCACATTCTTCCCAATATCTACTATATTTTTGAGGTTCAACAGAGAATAAAACAAAAAAGGAAACGTGGTAACATAGTAAAACACCCTGAAGCCACCAGCTGTGTTTTCTACAAAAACATATAGAGTTTATTTGGGTTCCAGAGGCTAGTCTGATATAGAGTGAAAAAATGACACTGGGAAGGCTTGGGGGGCACACTGAAGGTGCTCTTTACTGTCACCTGGGTTCTTGTACAGCAGTGGTTCTCAAAGTCAGCTGCATGTTTGAGTCCCTTAGGAACTTTCAAAACTCCTGGTACAATGCCACCTCCAGACCTGGAAACCAGGCATTAGCAATTTTTTTTTTTAAAGCTCTCCAACTTTAAAAATGTTGTAATTCCAATATGCTATTAAATTTGAGAAGCACTGCTATGAATAAGCACTTTTCAAACTTGAATGTGCAAGTGAGTCACCTAGAAATCTTGCTAATGTACAGATCCTGATTCAGTAGGTCTGCACCAACAGGTTGTGGGACCACCATAGTCTGGGACTGGCCAGACTATGTTGCAGTAACAAATATCACAACTCTGATTTCACCCAACAAAAGTATGTTTCTCACCCTGTTGAAGTTAGCCTGAGGTGTTGCATTTTAACAAGATCCCAGGGTCTGCTGCTGCTGCTGGTCCACGAACTACTTTAAGTAGCAAAACCATAGACAATGGGAAACCACCAAAAATTTCTACGTGAGGGGGTGATATAATCAAAGCTGAGCCTTCCAAAGTAGTCTCAAAGGGGAAAAACTGAAGGCTGGGAAACCAGTGAGGAAGCTACTGGAAGAGACTAAGAAATAGGTTGTAGCAGTTTGGCAGTTTGATATAGTTATGAATTCCAAAAATAGATATTGGATTATGCTTGTAAACTGGTCTGTTAATCTGGGCATGGTTAAGTTATGATTAGGGTGTTGACTGGGCCACATCAGTAGGGCGTTGAGCCCCACCCCTTGGTGGGTGGGGGAATCAAATATAAAAGGCATGGTAAAGGGTAGAGGGAGCAGTTTTGAGTTGGCGTTCTGATGCTAAGTTTCAATGCTGGAGCCTGGAGAAGCAAGCACAGAGGAGCTTGGTCGTGAGGAAGGAGAAAAGGCCCCAGGAAAAGAGACAAGCCATTGGCCTCACAGTTCACAGCTGGCCTTGTGGAGAGAGGCAAAGCCTGGAGAGCCTCATAGTCTACAGCTGACCTTGTGGAGGAAACGGAAAGATATGGAGCCCCGGGAAGAGAGGAACCAAGAAGCTTGAACCCTGGCAAACGTCAGCAGCTGTCTTGCTCCAACACGTAGCAACAGACTTTGGTGAGGGAAGAAACTTATGCTTTATGGCCCAGTAACTGTAAGCTTCTACCCCAAATAAATACCCTTTATAAAAACCAACCAATTTCTGGTATTTTGCATCAGCACCCCTTTGCTGACTAATACATAGGGCTAAAGAGGTCTGACTGGTTCCTGGAGGAGAAGTGACCTAATAATTCAGTGCCACCCCACAAGGGACTGTTGCTGCAGGTTAGGCTTGTAAACGGCCCAACTGGGATAAAAAAAGACCCTATAAATTATCATCTATTTTGGTATGTGGTCCTTCCCAGCAGTCTGAGTTACTGAATGGTACAGCATGGGGTATGAATACCAGTACATTTGACTTCTACTCCTTTCTGCCCCACTCCCCCAATTATCATGGAAAGACTCCCATTGCGCCCTGTATCACTTCTGGCTCTCCTTCCAGGCCATGTGACTGCGCTGACAAAATGGCTGTGGGCAGAGGTGATGCCTGTCACAACCGGGGCCAGAGCATGTGCTCGCCAGTGCCAGGCCCCATATTCCCCTTCATCCTGGCCACTACTACATCAGGAATAGCTGAGAGAGTGGAGCCTCCACAGCCCAGCTCCCCACCTAAGAAGGATCATGAGAGCACCCCCACCAACAGGGGGAGAAACATACTTTTGTTGGGTGAAATCAGGGTTGTGATATTTGTTACTGCAACATAGCCTGGCCAATCCTGACTGATACACTAACCAAGTGGTTCCACACCCTGTTGGTATAGTCCTAGGAGCCTGGTAGGTGAGATCTGAGGCTCCTAGAAGCAGAAGTCTGCTCACCTGCTAAGAAGTACCTAAATTTCATATAGTATGGAGGACATTCCTTGAAAAGCCTGATCTGAATGATTCATTTAACCCACAGGACCAATGTGGAAACTGCCCAAGGCCACACATTTCAGAAGGATTTCCTAAGCCCCTGATGCTGTCCTTGTAAATAAGACATTTCTGAAATAAGTACACTGGGTCAAGGTGTTTTATCTTTTCTTCAAGCGTTGAGCCCTTGTCCTCCACTATCATGGCTAGAGAGAATCAGGCATTGTTATTTGGCTTTCAACTTTAGTCCAGTGTATTATTTAGGGTTCTCCAGAGAAACAGAACCAAAAGAAGGCTGTAAATGTATACACGTATGTATGTATAAATTTTATTATAGGAATTGGCTCATGTGACTGTGGAGTTTGCAGATCTGAGTTCTGAAGGGTAGGCCTCAAGTTGGAAACTAGATGAAGATGATGCCAAATTCCCCGGGAGAAGCTGGGTGACTGAAAGTAGAGATAGAAATTCTTCTGACTGCTGAAATCCTCAGTTCTCCCTTTAAGGCCTCGAACTGATTGGATGAGGAGACTCCTCTCATTGCTTTGTTGGTTGCAGATGCAATCAGTCACAGATGCAATCATCCGGCTAATGATTGAAATCCATCTTACAAAATATCCTCAGAGTAAAAATCACACCGGAGCTTGCTTGGTTAACAACCAGACACTATAACCTAGCCAGGGTGATGTATGAAATTAACCACCATATCCAGATTCGCTCAAAGCCAGTTTTCTACCTCCAGGGTTCTAAATAAAGAATGTGACACAAATCTGTTAAGAAGATTCAAATAACATTGGATGTTTTTTAATTAAAACATGAGTGTTGTTTATAAGTTGAGAATTTAGCTTGCTATTCTTTCAGACTTCTCACTTCACACCAAAACAAAGACAGTTCAGAGGACACAAATGTCATTCAGCTAAACTTCACCCTGAAATTAAGTATTTGAAGTCTGCAAATGAATGTAGAACAGGTTCTATGCGAGCACAGTATTAAAATAATGACTTGAAACCACTTCAAAGGGGAATCGTCAATTTTAGTTTTATTTTATGATTTTGTCTCTGTTTCTTGAAAGCCGGACCTATTTCTCAAGTGAATAAGGAGCAATGTCCTAGGGAAATATTCCTCTTGCATCAAGAAGTATCAGGAAGGTGAAAGACTACTACTTTGGGTACTTGATAAATGTTTTTAAATTAAATTAATGACTCAACGAGAGCCAAATTTCTCTTTTGTCAAAGGAAGGAGCTAAAAGACTTTTTCACTTCTACAGCTTTTGTGCAGTGCTTGCTGGTTGAGCATTTTCTTCAGAAGAAGATAGGAGCCTGTCTTGGCTGGAGACAGGAGCACTTTTCAAACAATTGTTGCTCTTAGCACACACTCTCTTAGACACCAACTCTCCACCCATCAGGATGTTTCCTTTCATCTTGCAGACAACTCAATTTTTAGAAAGTCTCAAAATTTCTTCTAATCAATCATCGATTATGCCATCAATCTGCTCTCTCTGCAGAGGCAAAATCTTGTCATTGTTATCGGTGTCTAAATTTATAGCCCATTAGAAATAAAGTCCATGTAAGATTTTAATTGTGCCCTTTGAGCTTATATTTCAAATTTTGACAATGAATGTGCCACTTTTGTAAACACAAAAAATGTATTAAAATATGTGAAATTGGATAACATCTTGGGAAGTGTCCTTCCAAAACAAGTTTATTTTCCTATTTCCGCTAGGCTGAAAAACTCATCTAGCCAGAGAGACTCATTCCCCAAAGAATCTGGTTGGTTTTGCTGAAATTTTTATTATCTTTATTAAGTCGTTGATATCTGTTCTCTATGGTCGGTTAAGTTCTATCTGTCAACATAGATGATCCACCTAAAAATATACTGTTTTCTGCAAATAGGGCCCTAGTCAATTAATGCCTTCCACATTAGATATTTTTTAAAATCGTGTTCTATTGTAAAAATAACATATGTTCATAGCAAAAATTTTAAGTTATACTGAAGGAGTATGAACTGAAAAGTAGAAGATATCCCCAAATTCTAGTCTCCTATTATAGAAATAACAATTATTAACTTGTAAGACTGTTAATCAGAATCCTTTTTATCTTTTTAGATATTTTCTGTGCACACACAGAAAAGCCCACATATTTATCTTTAAAAATACATGTAAGAGAAAACGGGATAATAGTCTGCATAATATTATAAAACTTTGTTCTTTCACTATATCTTGGTCATCTTTTCTTTTTGGTAGATATCATTCTTTGCAAAGGCTACGAGTATTCCACAGAATGGACCCTGTATAACTTACTCAGTCTTCTATCGTTGAATAGTTCTTAGTATTATATGCAACGATGCACTAAACATAGTGGTACACACATCTTTGAATTATTACTAACATAAGATATTTCTGGGATATATAAATTTTGGAATGAAGAGTATGGGTGTTTTTAACTTTGATATATATTATGAAACTGGCTTCCAAAAGAGTTGTACCACTTTGCACGTCCACAAATAATATAGATGGATAGCACCTGCTCTCCTACACATTTGACAGCCTTGAGTGTTGTCAACTGTGCCAATTTGACAGGTGAAAAATGGCAACTCCTGGTTATTAATTTGAGTGTCTCTAATCATGAGTGAGGCTGAGCACCTTTTCCTGTGTCTATTAGCAGTCTGTATTTCTCATTCTCACTGATTGCTAAGAGCTCTATAACATATTAAGAAAATTAGCCTTTTATCATTGCATGGCAATTATCCACACACCTTTCCCCAATTTTGTTAGATATCCTTGATTCTATTTTTTGATATATTTTGTTGTGTAGAAACGTTAGATTTTTATGTGGACAAATTCATCACTCTTTTCCTTATGACTTCTGAATTTCCTATTAGGTTTATTTTTCAAGAAAGTAGGGAGTGCTTCTAATTTAATTTCTATAAACCATGGAAATCAATTGGAGAACCTGGCTCTATTACTTACATAGGATGTGACCTACTACAAGTTATTCATTCTCCCAGAATTTCAATTTCCTCATTTGTAAAATTGGGATAATGAAAGCTACTGCAAAGGATTATTGTGAAGACCAAATAAAAGAATGTAGTTACAGCTCAGTACCCAGCATATAATCAGAGTTCAATAAATGGTAGCTTTGCATCTCCCAGATTCTGAATATGGTTGGCCCGTAACAATTCCAGGGAATGAGAAATAGACCCGTGGTAGGTTTATGATTCTCTGGGAAGGAGAGGAAGAACCGGAAGCCCCAGTACAACTACCCACAGGCTCATCAGCTTGCTATGATATTGCCACACATGCCTCTTTAAAAAAATATACTTTTTTAAAAAGGATACTTAGATTACATAAATATTACATTAAAAATATAGGGGATTCTCATATGCCCCACTCCCTACCCATCCCACATTTTCCCATATTAACAACATCCTTCATTAGTGTGGTATATTTGTTACAATTGATAAATACATTTTGGAGCATTGCCACTAAGTGTGGATTATAGTTTACATTATAGTTTACACTCTCTCCTACACAATTTTATAAGTTATGACAAGATATATAATGGCCTGTATCTGTCATTGCAATGTCATTCAGGACAATTCCCAAGTTACGAAAATGCCCCCATATTACACCTGTTTTCCCCTCTCCCTCCCCTCAGGACCTCCAGTGGCCACTGCCTCCACATCAATGACAAAAGTTCTTCCATTGCTAGAATCACAATAAGTCTATAGTAGAATAATAGTCACAAATGCTTTTGCTGGACAATTTCCCACAAAATGCAATTTGTTCTTAGCCTGATTCTTGTATTACTTTGGGATCCAAGACATTTTTTGATCACTTGGGGATCTGAGAAGCAAACAAAGTCCACTTGAAAGGCTGAGGGCAAATGGCAGAAGCCACACAGGGCTTGAAGGTACATGGCACACAACTCTTGGGTAGGCACAAGGTCTCTACCTTAACTTTTTAAGAATGAAGAGAAGAAATTGCTTGGGAGCAAAAAATAGAACTGAAACAAGAAACTTAAAGTGTAAAGGCTAACATGGCATTACACATAATACTCCTCTGTTAAATGAGAAATCCTTAGCTCTACACATTGGCAAGCTCCTTTACAATATGAAGAGGAATGCAGATGGACACCTAATTTAAGAGATATGTTGCACACTCATACTCAGTCTTTCATATGATTCTCTTTACTATGGCTAAACAGATCAAGAAAATGAAAAATATCTTCAAAGAACTCAATTATTGAAAAATTTCTTATTTTAACCAAATACTGAGTCAAATTTTAGGCAATCTTTATAGGAAAGAATCTACTTTCCCTATATGTTCTAATCATTGTAACATCATTATTATCCCAGAAGAAAGCTAGCCTAGATTTAAGGTGTCATGACATTATTGATTCAAACTGGCAGTGCTTTTTGTTAAATTTTAATTTTCAAGTAGCTAGAAAGCACTCATATTGGGTATCCATTGTTAACTAAGCACTCAGGTCTACTGTTCGAACTAGCAGGTTTTGCATAAAATGATGTTAGCTACCACAAAAAAACTAAGTAAGTAATATTCCTACAAACACATTTACAGATGTGTCTTAGCAAGAGAACCCAACTTACTTATTTTCTACAAAAATCTCCACATGGAGTGCTACACAATCCCAAAGATGGCACAACAATATTTTCTATCCGACAGGCTCTTCTCATGATGTGATCTTGACAATTCTCCCATTTTAAGAAGTGGCGTCCTTGTCCTCTCTTCCTTGGAAACAGGTGGGCTTTTGGAAATAGGGGGCAGTGGAAATGATGCAATGTGATTTCCAAGGATAGGTCACAGAAACAGATTTGCTTCCATCTTGCTCACGGGCACACTCGCTCTTGAAGTTATCAGCTACCATATAAGGAGTCTAACTATTTGGAAGCCACCTTCGTGAGGAAGCCCAGGCCACATAGGGAGGCCATGTGTCAATATTCCAGCCAAATCCCAGCTGAAGTCCCAGCTGAGAGCCAGCATCAATGGCCAGACATAGGCATGAAGATGCTTCCATTCCAGTGCCCAGCCATTGAGTCACTCCCACAATTTAAGACTCCCTAGATGAGGCCCCAGACATCATGAACCACAGACAGGCCGTTTCTGCTGCCCCATCTGCATTTTTGACCCATAGTATGCATGAGCATAATAAAATAAATGTTTTATGTCACAAAGTTCAGGGGTCGTTTGTTACATAGCAATAGATAACTAGATTTTTACTCTAGGTTTATTTGAAAATAGGCTATCTTGCAAGTGCTAAGGATAAATGATTCCCCAAAGCACTGCAAAACTCCTGCAGGAAAAATGTGAATAGATTAGCCACCTTGCCCATTAATATTGTGCTAAACAGCCACACTTTGGAAGTAATCATTCTTCTCTTACTCCCTACATAAAAGCTAAACGATGGATTGTCCATAAATCATCAGGCTGCTCAAAGATTAGTAGTGAAGGAACAGATTTGGTGAGGGTTTACCAAAAATAAAATAAAATATTTAGATCATCATGCAAGTTGCTGTTCAATGCTACATTTTTCTCTTTCATCAGTTCCAGCTGACAACATTTGACAGTTGTCTCTGTGACTGTTTACACTTAAAACCATTTAACCTGAGAAACTTAAAGGTGAATGTCAGCCTGGATTTGATATGTATAAAAGTAATAGGATGTTGTTGTGGATGAATCTTGAAGCCCTTATGTTGTGTGAAGTAAGCCAGTCACTGAAGGACAAATATTTCATGACCCCACTGATATGACTTAAGCAAATTGAACAGACTCACAGAGCTAAATAAAGTCTGGAAGATAGGTTATCAGGAGACAGAAAGGGAGCAGAGGGTGGTGAGCCGATGCTCAATATGGGCAAAATCTAAGATAAGGTGGAAGGGGGTGGTTGAACAGTGGATGGGGGTGATAGTGGTGCAGCCATGTTAGATTCAATGGTGCTGGAATGTGAGGGGGGTAGGGTTGGACTATCCATGAAACTGGGG
>JAQZBX010060195.1:0-17358 GCA_029593785.1 Cabassous unicinctus | reverse complement strand
TTCCTTTTTTTTTTTTTAAGCCCCTGTAACATCAGTGGATTTTTTTAAAAAACTGAAATAAATCCTAACTAGTTATAAGACTTATTCATAGTTGCTGTCATATTATGACCAAGTATCCTTATGAACTGCTAATAATTCATTCAAGATATTTAAATCCAAATTTTCAGAGCCAAAATTCAAATTTCAGCAAACAAGAAAACAACAAACAGACTGAAGGTAAATTTATCACATTTACAATTCCTTTTACAATTTGTTGTTTGTTAAGTTTTATAAAGGAGCTGGTAACTGTGGGTGGTGGGAGCAATGTTATCTGCTTTGGTTTTACAAGCATCTGATATGGCTGGGTGGCAAACCTAGATGCCTGTGTTAGACTCTAGCCTAACAGCTATAAATTGATAAAATAGGATATCCTTTATTCTGAGTGAGGTGAGATCAGATCATAATATAGGGATATTTTGTAAGTGGTTCCCTTGAATGAATTACTTTATAAAGGCAGGTAAAAAGGCAAACGCAAGGTACTTACAGTGCTTTGGTTGAATGACTGAATAAATGCAATATTAAAAACTGAAAAGGGGGGTTAGTTGTTGATGTGCTACTCTAAAAAACAACCAGCTAAACTAGAACATTAAATATTAATTTATATTCAACCAAGTAATCTCAAGTAAGTCTCAAAATTATCAAGAATAACATGCTGACCTCAAAGTTAGACTTACTAATATTTTCCCATATTCTGGAAATATAAATTAAAACAAAAGTAGATCATATTGAACAAATGAATGAAATCTGATGAGATAACTGCTTTTTCATATTTGTTATGCAGCATCTAGTAATTCAATTTTGTATATTTTATACAATTTAAATATAACTATGTAAAATACTAAAGTTTAATAAAAGGGTGAAGCTACTGGATATTTTGTATACCTGTGATTATTTTTATTTACTAAAGATACAAAAAAAAATTAAGTAAATTGTCTTTCTCATCTAAAAATAAAAAAGCAAATTTAATTACAAAGTCACATTGAAGTATTTTAGAATATTTTCCCTTGAAGGAGAGTTAACTGATGCTTCCGTAATACAAGAAGCCAGATACATTAAGTACAACAATATGAAACTTAGTGTATGAAGTGCTACATTTCTTAAATGCCTTTTCTTAAATTGTTAAAATTTATTTTTAGAGTTTATCATGATTAAAATACTAACTCCCTAAAACTGATTCAGGAAAATACATGGCTGCCTAAATACATCCATCTTCCCCTGGAAACATTTTATCAACCTGAACATTAAAACAGAGAAGCTCAAGAGTTTTAAAAGTACTTCTCCCACAGTAAGAAGCTCCTTTTTTGATTCGTTTTTTAACTAGAGAAGTTGTAGGTTTACAGAAAAATCAAGCATAAAATACAGAATTCCCATATACCACCATATTAACACCTTGCATTAGTGTGATACATTTGTTACAATTAAAAAGCTAGTTTTTATTACTTAATGCTTGTTTTCAATGTTAATATAAAGCATATTTTTCCTAAATTATTAAATAAAAGTGGCTTTAGAGCAACATTCATCTAATGTAGAGATATGCATTAAATTGATACTAACAGCCAAATTGATACGACACTATTTTAAATGTTTTAGTTATGAAATAGACACTGGGGGAAAAACCCATATATTTCATGTTTAAGAATAGCCTCTGGCTTTTAAGATATATATGTTTTTTTTTAAACTTTCAGAGTAATAAAACTATAAACGGAGATGCTGGTGTTTGATTCTCCCTAAGCCTGCCTTGAATTTTTCTAAGTTCCTTTGCATAAATTCTATTTATATTTTCACAGTTAAACCATTATTAGCAATTTTTACAGAATAAATTTTAAAAACTGATAAAACCTTACTTTTGGGGTATAATTTTTAAAGAAATCTCATTATAATATTCTAGTCCATATGAACCAGAACTAAATACATAAAGTCATATGTACAACACGTGGGGCAGTACCCACTACATAAAATATTTTATTGGCATGAAGATAAAAATTTCTTAGCAAAAAGTTGGTAAAACTAGACTTTACCTTATTATCTTATTTAAATTTCTCTCCTGAAGAAACTTAAAACTAAATTTTTTAGTAAATAATCTATAAGAATTTTTAGTTTGGGCTACATGATTGCTAATGTATGATCCTATGTACCCAGGGACACCAGAAATTCTATAGTCTTAGCATGAATTCTGAATATTGGTCAAACATTGCTGTTCAGTCAAAAATAACATCAATTACTTTTTAATGCATATTTTCACATTTATGTTATTATTTTTGAGACTATCCATTTCCACTACAATCTGATTTTTCAGATAAGTGGAATCTGGTCAGTTTATCTAAAGGTAAAATAATGAAGACTGCATATGTCTATCCTTGTCAGCAGTATGGGGACTCCTCCAGGGCAGAAATTTGTTTAAATTACCAGTGCATATTTCTATGTAGCAAGGATACAAAAAATGTTTACTGGATAAATGATGAATAGAGGAACAAACTAAAATATTTCTGTAGAGACAGAAACATGAAATGCTAGTCAGTAATGTATATTTTTATAAAGGAATGCTGTCTGGGAACTTTTTGACTGCCCTTGAATTGAAGACTATGGCTCACAACAAAGCCAAAGACCAGAGATGTGACACACAGCACCACACATTTTGAAGACAGCTGTTGACCAAATGGGGGCAAACTGGTGACCCTGGGTTTACTAAGTACTAAGGACTGCAGATTGAGCCCCACCACTCCCAAATCATCTCCCTGGCCTACATAAGGAGATGAAGGAGGGTAAGGGTGAATCAGGAGCATTAGGATGCTGTTTGTCATAAGGTTTCCTCACCAGGTCAAGTTGGGGAGCACAGAGTGATTTAGTCGTAGACATTGTGGGTTTCTGCAAGAGGAGACTAGAAGCTCAATTTCCAGCTGGACTGATTATTGAATAGGGATCCTGCAAACTTGCCCTAGTACTGCCACTGGAGTAGAATTCAGCCAGTAAAAGTATTCTTAAAAGACCTGACATATGCTCCTGGAAGGCATGGGAAATGGGGAGGAACATATCAACCTGAAAACACGACTCCTTCTTGCCTAGAGATTTCTGAAGATGGGAGGCTTGGTGGAACAGCCTGCACCATCAGACCTAATGGGTCACAGACATAGTGGGAAGAAGAGAATGCAGAGTATCTTCCACAATCCCCCTACTCACTCACAAATTCCTTGTGACCCTAGAAACAGAACATCACTAATGCCCATGGCTTCAGATGAGGGAACACAGAGATTAGACAAAGAAGCAAAGGGTGCTGATCAAATGCATCCATGCTCTACTGTGGTAGTTTGAGGCTTTTATGGACTCTAGAAAATATCATGTCCTTACAGCTAATCCATTCCTGTTGGTGTAAGCTTATTACAGGTGGGGCCTTCCTTTTGATTTGATTACTACAGTAGGGCGTGACCCATGGTGGGCCTTAATCTTCTTACTGGAGTCTTTTATAAACGGGATGAACATGGAGAGATGGAGCAGCAGAGACAGAGAAACCCACGGAAGCCGAGAAAGGAAGCATGGAAACCAGGAAGCTGAAAGCAGAGACCCCGAGGAGAAGGGAGATGCTGCATGTATCTTCCCATTTGGCAGAGGAGTCCAGGATCGCCAAAAGCCGGTCTTTCGGGAGACAGCATCACCTGATGCCTCGATTTGGACATTTTCATGGCTTTAGAACTGTAAGCTTGCAACTTAATAAATCCCCACTGTAAAAGACAATCTCTTTCTGGTATATTGCTTTTAGCAAATGAAAACACCTACCTATAGAGGGGAGGGGTTTGGACTGGTGGCACAGAAGGATATACAGCTGCCTATTTCTGAAGGAGAGTTCAGTAATAAAGGCGGGCCAGGTGAAACTATCACCCCAAGAAAACCACACATAACGTCCGCATGAAAATAATGACATTAGCAGACATTCCAGAACACTCAAAACCAGATTAGATGAGAGCAGAACTCACCACCTTCAGATGATGATCTCTTCTTCTCCTGCCCTTTCTTCACCCACCCCTCTCCTCCACCTCTCCAAGAGCTGGACCCAGGAGATGAGAAAACACACCACTACCTGCCTTGATGCACTCAGCTGGCCTGTCCTGTGATGTAGGGTAGGGAAGGATCACATGAGATTTAAATGAAATTTGAAATAAAAATTTTAAATTAGTCAGACTTTTACTAACCAAAAGTGACCAGAAATTTGCACTATTTGTCCAAGGTACAATTAAGGGACAGAAACAGATTAGAGAGATCATGGAAAAAGTAGGTTTGCAAAAAAAAAGCCTTTTCAGGTATAAACTCAAAGAGTTTTAACTGTTTAAAAAGTTCTTTCATACTTATTTATACCCACTACTACCTGGATGATTCCTCAAAAAACTGATAACAAAAAACATGATAACTGAAACTATTCTTTAAGTTCAAGCTGAGGCTAATATACTCATATACTCACTACTCCAACCCCCCCACCCCAAAAAAGAGCAAAATCTTATCCTTGGCAAATTCCCAGGTGACAGCTATAACTGGCAAGTTCCAGCTGATAAGCTTAGTTTAATTTATATCCATGGCTAGAGAGAAAGCCAGTCTCCTCACTGTTACTCCTCATCTAATTCCACTCTCTCTGCCTTAATCCACTTTGATAATTTCAACAGTCCTCCTAGGACTCCAATCTCTCCAATTCTTGTCTATGCTTTAATATGACACTAAAAAACAAATTTGATAGATACTCCTCAGATAAGAATTCTGCTTACAGGATTAGGGCTAAATACATGCTGGAAGCCTCAGCTTGGCAGCCAAGGCCTTCACAATAGGTCACTCCAGCAATATATCCCAATACTACTCTGTCCAGTGGGTACTGTATCCTTTAGGAGCAGTTCCCTAGCCCAGCTGGAGTGTGTAGAAAGGCCTTGTGTGTCACTGGCTGAGCTAATCTGCTCTGGACCCTGCACTTCTGTCTGTCCCATGGCTGAACCCCTGCTTTATTCCAATGGTTTTCAGTTTTGCTTCTATCAAAGTTCTATCAGAGTTTGGATTTGGTGCCACGATTTACCCATCTCCTCTCTTTCTTGATTTATAGCTTTATTTTCAGACTCAAGCTAGCTTCCTTACTAAGAGCTTAGTAATAGTGTAATTGTTAAGTAGTATAGATAAGCCAAACTCTAAAGCCAGATTTCCTGGGTTCAAATAAGCTATAAGCTGTGTATGTGATTTTGGCCATTGACCATAATCACTCTGTGCCTTGGTTTCCTCAAGTGTAAAAAGGGGATAATACTAGTACCTTTTGCAAAGGATCATTTTCAGGAAGTGCTTTGAACAGTGCCCCACATATAGTAAGATATCAATATGTATTAGTAATTATTTTTACTAATACATAGTAATAAATAGAGACAAAAGGAATAGAAAAAACTCAGCAGCAAAATTTTACATGTAGATGAAACTACACATATTACTTTGAACTTATAGAAACTAGTGAGGAAAACAATTTCTGGGACTGAAGTGTCAAACTTAAAGCAGCTTCCTATTGTGAGTTACAACAAAATGTGGTATAGTAGCTCAAATTAATGGAAGCTGATAGTTTAAATATGAAATTAAGGGAAAAAAGTTCAAGTGATTATAGATTAAGATGAGAGCAATTATTGGAAAATACAGATAGGCACTCAGAGATTGACTAAGTTCTGGTAAGTGATTTAAAAACAACAACAACAACAAAAGTGAATCTCTAGCATCTCTAAAGAGCCCTGCTGTTAAATGACAACTACTAGGCTGCTAAGTGTTAGATAATAACTTAACAATTTCCTTAACTCAGTTATTTAAAGAATATTTTTTTCTGGAAGACTATACCCATAATTCTATTTTAAAAAAAGAAAATGGAAAAATAGAATTTGTTTTCAAACAAATCAGCTACAATTCACTGATTTTTACAAATCAAGAGGGAACTTATCTGTACCTTGTTTTATTGTGCCTTACATAGATAATGCTGAGAGAAAGTCTTTGAAAGTTCATAGTCAGAGCAAGAATGATTAAATGTTAAAAACAAAAAGTAAGGCAATTTCAGGAATCATTGTACACCCATCATTGACATTCCAAAGAGTTAAAGAAAAGAAAATTTCTTTTCATCAAATAATATAATCATTAAATGACTGTTGACGGTTTGAAGCTGGATGGATCCTAGAAAATCATGTTCTGAGGGCTAATGCATTTCTGTGGGTGTGGACCTATCAGAGGTGAGACCTTTTGATTAGGTTACTTTAGTTACGGAACTTCACATTTGGTTACTCCAGTATGGCAAGGCCCAGGGTGGGTCTTAAAGTCCTTTATAAACAGGATAAATATGGAGAGGAACTAAGACACAGAAGCAAGAGAGAAAGCCATGGAACCAAGAAGCTGAAAGCAACGGAACTTGGGAGAGAAGGGAGAGACCAGCAGATACCACCTTGTACCTTGTCAGGCAACAGAGGAGTCCAGGATCGCCGGCAGCCAGTCTTCAGGGAGAAAGCATCACCTGATGATGCCTTCATTTGGACATTTTCATATCTCAGAATTGTAAGCTTATAAGTTAATAAATCCCCTTTGTATAAGCCAACCCATTTCTGGTATATTGCATTTCAGCAGCCTACCAAACTAAAACAATTACTGTTTTAGGTCTTTCCTTGATTAACAATGATAATCCACAGTTGACTACTCATTTCACTTGACTAGTTAGTAAAAGAAGATGGCTAATTTTCAGCTTTTTACATATTGATATGTTTGCAGCTTGACTATTATATAGCTTCATTTGTATTCTCACTATTTTCAAGATAGTTAAAACCTATGTACATAACATGATATTCTAATCCAAGTTACTAAACCTTTTTTAAACAACTTAATAATTAAAACTTATTCTAATTACTACACTATGCTGTGTACCAAATTTCAACATGCACTTAATTTGTGAAGAAATTAAAAGATTTCTTTTTTATTTATCTACTCAAGAACGGTCTATATTTCTGGGAAGAAAATGTTTCCACTATTGAGAAACAAAATAACAATAATACAACAAAAAGACCTGTTTGGTTTTGAATCAAGAAAACTAAGTTTGGGGGGAAAAATTACACAATCTTTCAACATGAAGAATCTAATCTAATGAAGGTTTTCTATTTTAATGAGTTCTCACTAATTAATGGAAATTAATTATTAATTAATTAACTCATAGTATGGAAATAGGTGGCCAACTTAACGTCAGGACAGTAGAATAAGGAGTCAGAATTAGTTCAGTCAGGCCCACAATTCTAATAAATTAAAAAAGAAGAAAAAACTTCTAACTGTAAACATACTGATGGGAGTCAGTTATGGAAAGGTTTCTGATACTGAGCTACAATGTATATTCTGAACACCTGAATTAAATATGGAAGTACAAAAATAATTTCAGACAAAGAAATTTCATTTATGATAAAGCAAAAAATTATATAATTATCAAAATACAACCTGATATATGCATTACTACTAACCTCAATTAATCCTAACAATTTCTTTGAAATCTAATGTTTTATCTATTTCAGAAGTAAACACTGTGGGGCATGAGCCTTAAATTAAAAAGAGATAAATTATATTGCTCACTCTTAGGATCCTGAACTCCATTAATGGTTCTTAAATCTCTTTTGATATAATCACACCAACAGTCCCCAATGCTTGTTGACTACATATCCAAAATGAAGTTATGAACAGAAAGCCCACGGAATCGAAATAACTTCCTCAGACATCCACATTAGCCATAACATATGCTTGGAGTACAATATTTTTGTTTTAAAATGTAAAGCAGCCAATTTTTCAACACAATCTTCTAAATAAATGACATCTTAAAGAGAACAAATTACAATGAGGAAAGTTTGTGCTCTTTAGAACTCTCTTTTTGGCAAGTCATTTTTCTTTTTGCCATGTGCTTTAAATATCTTAATAAATTCCAACATGGTGACAAGAAACCACGGACTGCACCTGTGCTTTCTATCCTAATTAATCCAATAAGTACAGGCCTGCTCACATTAATTTGTAAAGGAAATGATGATATAGTGAGTTTTAACTTAAGCTATTAATTACCTAAATTAGGAGAATTAGTTTAATGTTTCAGTAGACCTTGCCTAGATACACTACCAAATAAAATTTCAAAAATTACTGAGGCCTTAAAACAGCATATTTAGGGATAAGAAAGCAGAATGCTCATTCTACCTCCGGGGGCCAAATGGATTAAATTACTGAAGGAAAAAACCAGTGGACCAGTACTGGAGACACTAAAGTTTTTGCTGTCATTAACTACTACAAAATCAACTAAATTCAGTTTAGTTGCCCACTCACTATTTTTTCTACTTGCATATAAACACTTATCTTTGAAGCAGCCCACTCTCTTTTCAAAATAAAGGTTATGACTGTCTTAAATGCCTCAGTAGATTAATGGACAAAATTTTATAAAAATTCTACATGGACCTAGACAATCACATGATAAACTGTGTACACGCCACACCATCTGTTGGATACAATTGCCAGCACAGATTTCGTGAGCTGGCAAAGGACTGAAATAGTCAAGAATTCTGCAAGTATTTCAAAGTGCAGGCTTCTCATTAATTTTAATTTCCTGTTGGCTCTACAAGGAAAGAGTGAGTAGTGAAAGCACAATGTGCCACATACACTCAAGTTCATGCCACATGTACACCTGTAATCATAAACTCTTATCCAGGGCTATTCACTGGAACATTTGGGTATTCTGTGTTTATTTCTTCTTTAACTTACAAGAAAGAAATCCGAAATATCTACAGCTATCTTTTCATACTTTAATACTCTTGCAAACATCTGGAAATACTTGACAATAATCACTTAATTAATGCAAAGCTAATCTATGACAATATGCTTAAATACTTCACTCAACTGAAGATTTTCCTCAGTCCACAGAACTAAGGACTGAAGAGAACAAGAAGTTCTTTGAGTAGAGTGTACTATAAGTAAAATTTTTAGCCAACATCTCTTTAAAGAGCTAAAGATCATCTGTATTTAAGTAGATAAAGCAGATGACCTCATACTGCACTACTGATGAACATTGGTAAATGGCAGGGCTAGCCTAGGTTTTTACCTTCAGGCTTCCTACAGAGCTGGTGCTGCTTTCTAAAGGACTGGCACTGCTGCTGTTTTTCATGGGCACTGGTAGCCAGCCTGTCTCCAGTTCCTCTATCACTCTTTTACAACTGCTGGCTGTTCAAGGAGGGTGAGAAGATTCTGAGAAAGAAACATTTATCCAGAACAAGAGACAATTCCTAAAATGACCATGGTGGCTCTAGCAGCAGTGTTGGTACCTTCTCCACGTTTACTGTTTTCTGCATTTTGCAGCATGTTTTCTGCGTTTTCCTATAGCCATAATGACATGCCAGCCCAGGAATTAGAGGTAGGACTGTAAAAAAAAAAAACCTAGGAAAGCCCTAGGCAAGTTTATACATGGAGAAGACTTTTTTTTTCTCTGCCAGTTATTGAGACCTTCTGCCCCATGCTGCCCTGGAGGACTTTTGTGCCCCTTTAGCTTAAAAGAACAACACAAGTTGAATTAATATTGAAGAATCATAATAATCAAGAGATGTTAACTTGTAATTCACTTTGAGTCAAAAACAAAAGTGGTTGATTTACCTAATACATCTTATACTAGTAACTATTGTCAATACATTAAAAAAAATCGAACCAACATAGTGGGCTAACAGATGGCTTTTAAAGTTTTTGTTCTTATTCCAAAATCTTTATGTTTCCTAAAATATAACTATTTAAATATCATACTGTAATTTCGGCAAAACATGATCTGCATGCCCTCTATTTAACACTAAACAATCTGGATTGCTAAGCCTGTTTGGAAATAATTCTAACAAAAACTGAAACATTAGACTAGTGCTATAATAAACAGATTTGCCTTTTACATTTTGTTTTCGAAATCTTCATAGGCACACCCTAAGTAGATTTTTTTTAGTAGAGTTAAAATAAGTGGTTCAATTTGCTCAAATATATTTTACCTCCTATCCTTATATTAACCTAAAATTGGTGGTATCATAAATTAGGTTCTCATCACCTCATTACATCCAGGAACATAATAAGAAACAATAGTTCACAGAAAATACAAAACACAAATGCTAAAGATTTTAAAGAAAATACATAAATTATATTGCATATAGGCTTTAAGATGAAGAATGTTTCCTACTCTGCACATCTGTTTAGCAGGTGCTTCTCTGAATAAGTTCTGTCCTTCAGTAATCTGCTTTGAATACTACAAAAGACATGGAAGTGTTCTCTTTCATTTATCTTTCTTGAAAGCTGTTTTTTTCAGGGCAGAAGGAAAAGGCTTCTATGTTCTGAAAACGAGATCAAAATAACTACAGGTTTTGTTTTAAGCAACTTATTTTAAAGAGACTCAGAAACCATACAAAATTCAGTTCTCTTGGAAGACAGCCTTGAGATACAGCATAAAGAAGAAAACAACAAATAAACCTTAATATACTTTACACTTCGATGAGTCACATTTTTTTTTTAACATTCTGTATCTAATGTATGACAGAATGAATAAGACCGGATTTCCCTTATCAATACCAGCTGGTGTCTTAAGTGGAAATTTGTCTTTCCTTTTAGTCCATTTCCCTACTTGGGAGCAAAGTACTGGTAACCAAACCATTTACACTTTACCCATCTATGTTTCCTCTTTCCCTACTCTCTTTTTACCCCTCTTCTACATTTCTCCTTGTCTTTTACCACACTCACCACTCTTTAGCAATCCTTTATCTCTTTTCATTCCCATTTACATTCCCGTATGTGGCTATTAGAAACATTTTCCTCTTTCCTCAATGTGATTAAAGGGCTGAACTGTTTCAGTTGACAGGTGTAGTAAATGATGGAAAAGGAGGACCTGTTCTAGTCACTCTGTCCCTCCCCTCAATCCCTTTTTAAGGATGCATTCCCTGTGTAAGTCAGGAAAAAAATAATTCTGCAAAAACTGGCTCAAATCATATGGTCCCTTGAAGGCCGTTTCTACTAAGGACATTTTCCATTATTTTTTAACTTTCACCTTCTATCATTTATCACCTTAAACAAAATAGTATTCTTCAATCCAGTAAATCCGTTATTTCAGTTGGTTAATCTTTTCTAATGTTTCTTACATCTATACCTATGTTTGTCCATTGTAATTAGTATATTAATTTAAGCCTGTGTCACATAACTGTTTTACCTTACCTCTAGTCTTTCCCTATCAATCAATCCTGCATGCTACCATCAAGATTAATATTCCTAAAATTCTTTTCATGTCATTCTGCAACTTAACAACTTTCAGTGGCTTTTCACTCTCCATGAAATAAAAGTTCAAACTCTGCAGTCTTAAATTTAAGGCATCCACCATCTGACCTGGACCTACCCTTCCATTTTAGTTTCTGTATTATTCCAAATGAACTATCATACACTTGAAGGTCTCTACTTCATTGTCAACAAATATATCTTCTGCTTTTCTAACTCTAAGCTTTTTGTTACACACATCATTCTTTGTCGTGTCTGTCTTCTCTCTTCCTGCTATCCGATTTTCAATGCTTAGACAAAGTCCCTTCTCAATTATGATTTCATAAAATACTATAGCCTTCACTGAGGTCCCCTCTTATCCCCAAAACACATGACAATGTCTGTATTATTGCTTTGAACTGCAACTTAACATTTTATTAATAGCTTGTCTTCTTAACTAAACTAGTATATATATCATCTTTTACTCATACTATCTAGCACAATGCATATAAGAATGCACATACATAAACATGTGTTAAATTAGTTGAATGTTTTCTAACTAATTTTGTAATTCCCAGACAGGAGGACTCCAGAATCTATAATGGGCAGAAAATGTTACAAATGTTAACTTTATATGAGCAGGCCAATGAAAAATTAATACTCTGACTCACAAACTAAAATCCTAAGAGAGAGAGTGGAAGGCTGGATATCAAAGGTTGTGTATGCGTGTGTGTTAAAATTAAGAAAGTAGGGCACTGAAACGGTCTTAATCAAACTCACCAATGACCTCCAATTTCCTAAATTCAATATTCTAAGTTCTGTTGAATTTTAATTATCACAATTTCTTGTAGACTGTAGTAATTCCTTCCATCCCTGCACACTGAGCCCTGTGCAATGTGACTGTGCTGTTCCTCCCATCATGAAGTAAGACCTATTTCCACATCTCTTGAATCTGGATTGGCCTTGTGACTTGTTTTGACTAAAAGAATATGGCAGAAGTGACATCATATAGATTTTGAGTCTAGGTCTCAAGAGGCCTGGAGACTTTTATTCTCATCCTCTTGGAAGGCTGCTACCGCCACGTAAAAACCCGGGCTTGCCTGCTAGGGACGCATTGCCCAGCCAACAACCAGCAAAAATGCCAGACACATGAGTGTGGTCATCTTAAAGAGACCATCTAGTCCTAGGCAAGTTGCCAGATGATTGTCACCACTATTAGGTGAGACTAGCACAAGAACCACACAGCTGAACTTAGCCAAACTGCTGACACACAAAATTATAAGCAAGCAAAAGAGTCATTTTAAGCCATTAAGTTTTGGGGTGGTGGCAAGGACTAACTGAAACAGAATTAAATCATTTTATTTGCTATTTCTTAACTATAATAATTTATTCATTACCTGGCAACTCATTTCAGACTGCTTTCTAGAGCCTATTAAGATTTATTCCAAGTGAGACAAGACAGAGTTCTTTGATGCTAAATACTCTACATTATTTATCATGTTCATTAATGATTTAAAGCTTGAATGTCAGAAGTCTAAATAATTTATATATACTTTAAAAGTAGATAGCTTAAAATGAAATCCTGCTAGTACTACAGAAATAGAGATTTTATGATTCTAATTCCTAACTTAAAAATTGAAAAACAATAAGCAGATAATGCAATTGTTTTCAGGCTAACCTGTGCATTAAATTGCTAACATTTGCTAGCAATTAGTGCCAAATCTATTGAGGACAGATTTTGAAATTTTATTATGATTATTTACACACTCAATTTTAATATATAGTAGAAAAGTATTTAATAAAACTTAAAATATTTATAATCCCCAAACATTCAGAGGCATGTTGTCTAAGCAAACATGTCTAAAATTTCTTTTATTTATAAATATTATTTATAAGTATAGCTATAAAGAAGTATAGTTGCTTTATGTGGGAAAATCTTAAAGGATAATATGCAAAAGTAACACATTATTATTAAAAACATGCCCATGCAAAAATTTATTCCATAAAAATGTTTACTTTTTCTAAAGCAAAATACTTGCTTTAGAATAGTTCATCTGTACTCTATGTATTCTTTAAAAGAATTAATAAGAAGCATGGCAGAAGAAATAAAGGGAAAATGTAACAAAATATGCTATATATCTGGCACAGTTGTATACTGGTATTTATATACTAACTAGATATAGAATAAGACTATTTTTTTCTGACAAGCCAAGTGGAATTAACACTTACTCAAATAGGAACTAATTCAGTTACCTTTCAAAGTGAAGATAAATTTCTCAAAGTCTATGTCATATATCTTCTCATTTATTTTGGGGTAACTGTGTTTAATGACTGTTATATTTGCATTATTAAAAATATCTTTGGAAATAGTTGTCATTTTAGTTTTTAAAAGCCCTAAATATTTCCCTAAATGTGGACGATGATTTATTGTTAACTATAAGCCATTATTTACATTAGTCTGAAAGTACATTTTTACAAGCAAACTATAATTTTTGCCATTCACATACCCACATATGTGGCTAAAATACTAAATATTAATATACAGCCTAATTTTATATATATACACACACACATATTTTCAATGTGATAATAAAATAAAAGAGAAAACAGAAATGGAAGAATTAAAATATACTTACAAAGTCAAAGTCTCCATCTTGAGGAACTTTCCAGTTATCAGGAAAAGCATTTTTAGACATAGGGAAAGGTTCATGTATATTCTGATTACAGTTTTCAGGACCCTTGCTCTTGAAGTCCTGTTTATCAAAGTAGTCCATGAAAGATGGTCTTTGAACTTGTGGTGAAGTTGCATTTCCTTAGGTAAACAAAAAACATAAGGAGGGCATAAGCTCTTAGATTTAAAGAAGTATGGTTTTTATTGAGCAAGAGAATAAATTTGCACTGGTCAGATTCATGGCAACATAATTAATTACATGGAGAACCAAGCAAAATAAAATAAAAATAAAAACCAAAACAAAATTATTCATCCAAACAAAATTTAAAGGTCTTTGATAGGCAATGATCCAGAATACCCTTAGATTATAGAAACATTTCAGAGTTTGGGCAGAACCTTTATCATAATTTTGTTAAAAATCATTTGAGATGCACTTGAAATTGGTCAAAGTCAATTTTAAAAACCTAAGTTTTTTTTTTTTTTTTAACATCAAGCCTGCATAATTATTGTCGTATACCACTATCTGTAAGGACTTCCTCAGGTTCCTCTTCTATCTCCCTGGCTGCTTCCTCATAGTCTTTCTAGCTGATTCCACCTCCTCCTCTACTCCCATGGCTTCACCTATCACGCTTTTAAGAGTCTTCCAACTCTATGTTTCCAGCTCAGATCTTGCTCCTAAGTTCTATATCTGACTTTCTAGCTGCTTACTACTCCATTTGAGGTGAGTTTGAATTACTTCAAACTTGCCAGTTCTAAAGCTAAATAAAAGATCTTTCCCTTCAAACCTGCTGCTCTTCTCACATACCCTATCTCTGCTAAAGTCAGCTTGATTTACTCAATCTCCAAAGTGATAAATTTGATTATTAACCCAGACTCCTCCCTTTCCCATCATATCAAATGGATCATTAGGTCTTTTTTAATATATACAAATAAATAGATCTCCTTCCTTTCTGCACTCATCCCCCAGTAACCTCTAATCTGCTATCTCTGCAAATCTGCTATTTCTAACCATCTCTTAAAAGTGATATCATACAATATTTGTGATTATGTGCCGTGCTTATTTCACTAAGCATAATGTTTTCAAGGTTCCTCTATGTTGCTGCATGTCTCCTAATTTCTTTCTTTCTTACAGCCAAATAATATTCCATTGTGTATATGTACCACATTTTGTTTATCCATTCCTTTGTTGATGGACATTTGGGCTGTTTCCACTTTTTGGCTAATGTGAATAATGCTGCTATAAACACTAATGTACAAGTATCTGTTTGAGACCTTGTTTTTATTTTCTTTGGGTATATATTTAAAGTGGAATTGTTGGGTCATATAGTAATATTTAACTTTTTGAGGAACCACCACATTGCTTTCTATAATGACTATACTGTTTTACATTCCTACCACTGGAGTTCCAATTTCTCTATATCCTCCCCAAAACTTGTTTTTTTTTTTTTTTTTTAAAATAATAGCCACCCTTGTGGGTGTCATGTGGCATTTCATTGTGTTTTTGATTTGCATTTCCCTAATGGCTAACGAAGTTGAACATCTTTTCATGTGCTTACTGGCCATTTGTATATCGTTTTGGAGAAATGTCTATTCAAGTTCTTTGCCCATTTTTTAATGGGAATGTTTGTCTTTTTGCTGTTGCATTGTAGAAGTTGTTTATACATTCCAGGTATTAAGCCCGTATCAGATATATGGTTTGCAACAATTTCTTCCATTCTGTTGGTTGTCTTTTCATTCTCCTGATGATTTTCTCTGATACAAAAAAGTTTTAAATTTTGATGAAACCCAATATCTGCTGTTTCTTTTTTTGTTTGTGCTTTTGGTGTCATAACTAAGACACTGCTGAATCCCAGGTCATGAAAGATTTGTCACTATGTTATCGTCTAAGGGTTTTACAGTTTTAGCTCTTATATTTAGGTCCTTAATCCATTTTGAGTTGATTTTTGTAAATGGTGTAAGGTAGGGGTCTAACTTCATTCATTAAGTATTTTTAATTGTACTTCTAAATATAGCTATTTAAATCTAACTCTTTTTCTCTATCCATCACTGCTACTGTCAGTTTAGTTTCTAATCATTTCTTGCCTAGGCCACAGTAGCACACTCCAAATTAGTCTTACTTCCAGTTTGTTTTGATTGTAGTTTCCATACTGTCAACATAGTGACCTTTCTAAATGCAAATCAGACCATGTCATTCTTCTACTTACAATCTTTCAATAGCTGCTCATTTTCTATAGAAGGAAAAACAAATCTAAACCAGGAAAAACAAAACTCAAAAATCCATATAACCATGGATATAAAGTGCTTCATGATCCGGCTCCAGCTTCCAATTTCATCTCCTGCCACTCCCCCAAAGACATGTAACTTGACAGACTTACTTGCAGGTCCCATAATAATTCACTTCTTTATCATTTTGCCTATGTTCTTCTCTTCATATAGAATTTCCTTCAAACTCATATCAAGTACTACCTTCTCTGACTACCTCCTCAGATTGTTCCAGGCAGAATCAGGTCTCCTATGGATATAGAGTTCCTCTGACATGCCTCTCATTTAGTATTTATCACACTGAACTGTACACAAGGTATTCAAGGTTCTCTTTCTCTCCCACTATTTTGTGTATTCCATAAGGGAAGGGCCATTTTTATCCATCCTTTTATCTTTAGCAGCAACAGTATCTTACAAAGAGTAAGAAACAATGAGAAAATACACTGAATAAGCAAGAGGTAGTTATTAACTTTTGTAAGACGATTTACTTCTATACAGTTTATCCTTTAAATAAGCTGCTCTTTAAGTTATTATAAAACTGAATGATTAAAGTAAAAATAAATTTTCAGAATAACTAGATTTTTAATCTGTCTGGTATTGCCTTGATCAGTGGTTTTCAAACTAGATTCCTTAAAGTCCTAGGGTTCCAAATAAATAATCCCACAGTCCACCAGGAAGGCATTTCCTATACAATTCTCCAGACAGTAAGCTACTAACCTTCTTAAAAAATTTCTGTGATGGGAAGTACTCCTCCCCACAAAAAGCCTGTTGGATAACTCTAAGTTACAAAAAGTGCTTTTTTTAATATGAACATGAAATCTGCTTGTCTGCAATTTACATTCAGTGTTCCAAATAAATTCCTCTTTCATACACTAGTCCCTCAAATATTTGAGGACAGAGATAATGGCTCCTGTCCTAGCTGTCTTTCAGGTGACCATCTCTGATTCCTTTCATGTGACACATTTTTAAGACTCTCATCATTTTGTTTACTTGCCTATGGAGACATGCCAGTCCCTCAATGTTTCTCTAAAATGAGATGTAATCTCCCTAATGGTGATCTGGCCAATCTAAAATGCATTTTGGTATTTGAGGTTCTGGATGCAGTAATGGTATTAATGCAGCTTAAAACT
>JAQZBX010060194.1:0-17360 GCA_029593785.1 Cabassous unicinctus | reverse complement strand
TTGGCATCAGCATCCCTTTTGGCTGACTAATACAATGGATAATCATCTTTTTCTTCCTATTAAATGTAAGATACTAGTTGTATTAGTCAGTCAAAGGGGTGCTGATGCAAAATACCAGGAATTGGTTGGTCTTTATAAAGGGTATTTATTTGAGGTAGAAGTCCACAGTTACTAGGCCATAAAGCATAAGTTTCTTTCCTCACCAAAGTCCACTGCTACGTGTTGGAGCAAGACAGCTGCCAACGTTTGCCAGGGTTCAGGCTTCTTGGGTTCCTCTCTTCCCAGGGCTCCATTTCTCTCCAGGCTCAGCTCCTCTGGTTCCTCCACAAGGTCAGCTGTAGACTATTAGGCGAATGGCTTGTCTCTATCCCGGGACCTTCTCTCCTTCCTCATGACCAAACTCTCTTAGTTCCCGGGGCTCCAGCACAAGACTCCAACATCAAAACTGCTCCCTCTGTCCTTTGCCATGCCTTTTATATTTGAGTCCCCCACCCACCAAGGGGTGGGGCTCAATGCCCTACTGATGTGGCCCAATCAAAGCCCCAATTATAACTTAATCATGCCCAGATGAACAGATCAGTTTACAAGCATAATCCAATATATATTTTTGGAATTCATAATTACATCAAACTGCCAAACAGCTACACTAGTTAAGAGCATGGGCTTTGGAGTAAAAACATCCTGGCAGCCCCTCCTGTCTCTGCCATTACTCACTCTGATTTTGCACAAATCACTCTCTCTCTCTGGGCCTGTTTTCCCATCTTTAGGGATAATCCTATCTATCTCTTAAGTTTATTGTGAACATTAAATGTAGGAATGTTTTTGAGTGTCTAGAACATGATAAAGAGTAGCTCATATTAATATTATTATCATCTAGATCATTATTTTCTTCCTATATCCCATTTTCTGAGGATACAATTTAGAGTAGAAGCTACTACAGAGGATTAAAGAGGGAGTGAGGAGTAAGGAAAAGTGTGTGCCTGCATTTTATTGCAGACCTGAAATTCTAGACTAGATCCCAATCCTGAGACAGTTTTTTTTTTTTGCCTGTTTGATTTTGTTTTCAGGTGGTACCGGGGATTGAATCCAGGACCTCATACATGGGAAGCAGGCACTCAGCCACTGAGCTGCACCTGTTCCCTGAGACAGTTTTGCTTTTTTTCCCTCCCTTTTGCAAGCAAGGAAACATTGTTAACAATAAGGCATTGACTTCTCCCAAACTACAGTTCAGTAACAGACAGAACTACGGAAAAGATCTAGTCCTCTACCCTGTACCTTCATTGCCAGATCAGCACATTGCCAACTCGCATGCTTGGCCCCTGATTTTGACACAGCATTTCTCCTTAGAAAATTTCCAGTGAGAATGAGGGTCACGCTGGGCTACATCCGCCCTCCCCTCTCAACTTCCCCTCACCAGCCGTGCCGAGGCAGCTGAGGGGGATCAGATATGGATGCTCATGCCACACAAGGCAGATGTGGATTCTGGCCCTTACATTTCACTTTACAGTCAAAACTGCCTTGCATTTCTTCTTACAGCTAGTTGAACAGGGGTTAATGACTTTGTCCAAAGAAACAAAACTAAAGACTCAAATCCAATTAAAAAGATCTCAGAAACAAGTCAGGCATAAAGAGAGTTCCAGAAACTCTACAATTGAATTTTTTCATTGACAAATGAGCCTGTCATCATTATAGATAGAGTAACATATTTAATTCCTATAATTCTGTATCTTTAAATGAAGCCTGCAGGAGATGCCTTGATGGAAAGGAAGATCAATGGGACTGAAAGGAACATATTCCACTTCATTCCCCATCTCTGAATTCAATTTCTCACCAGGTACTCGGATAGCTTCCCTCTTCTTCCCCTATCTGAAGCCAATTCTCATTTGTCTAACCCTAATGAAGAGCGTGAAGCTGATTCACCCAACACAACCTAGCAAAGGCCTATATCCTCTCCCCCAAGCAACCTCTTTCTCTTTGGAATTTTGCCTTCATAGTCTCCACTCAAAAGACAAAGAAACAAAAAGGGAAATGGTCAGAAAGAGAAGAGGTGGAAAGAGGATTAAAAGACCCAGAAAGCTCACAAACAAGAGAAACTGCTTAAATATTATAAGCATCAACCATACTTGCTTTACCCATAAATCAGAAATCATTTCACTCTTCTGAGCAAGCACGAGTATTCAAATCATTCACTTGGTAGCATTTCTGTAGCCTATGTGGCAGACACAGTGCTATGTACTAGGAGATGTCATTATGAAGTCAAGACAGGGTCCCGGAAGTAATATTACTCACTGTGTGACATTGGCAAGTTATTTAATCTCCTGTAACTCGATTTTCTCATCTGTAAAATAGGGATAATAATAGAACTTACCTCAAAGGTTATGATGAGAATTAAATGAGATTATGTATAAAGTTCTTAAGTGCTATTGTAGAAATATCATCAAAGGGACATAAGATCCCAGACAACCAAGCAACTAATTCCACCAGAGCCTTCACAAAGGAAATTTATATTGGGCTGGCCCTTTAAACATTGAGTAAGTTTTAAAGGAGAATGGAAAAGGGAGAATGGAAAGGGCATCCCAGAGGGAGAAGCCCGCATGAACAATGGTGCAGAAGTGTGAAAACAAATAGCTTGTTCACTGGATGGTGAGTGGCTGGAGTTTGGAGAAAGCTGGGAAGAGCAGCTGCTCTAGCCTCAGGCTTCCTTGCCCAGGCTCTGCTGTGCCAGTACCTCTAGGAGAGAAGCCTGACCAGATGATCTACAGAGATCCTCCTGCAAGGAAGAAGTGGTCCTTGACTGAATACAAGTACGAGCGGTTCTGGGAGAGGAGAGAGGAGCATTTCTCACCCCTTCCTTCAATATCTGTTCCTGTCACTTCCCCATGGGTGGGGTGGGAAGGTTGGAAGTGATGTTTAGATCTGGGATGGAACATTCTTCCAGTTAAATTCAGGTTTCCAACAAGGCCAGTCTTTAGCATTGTTTCTAAGTGGAGCCTTCTGCTCTAGAACTTTTCCTGCTCTGGACATCCCCTTCACAAGCAGCCACTACCCACAGGCTTCCTTCTTCCCCCATTACTCAGGAAGGAGCAGCTCAGATGAGGCAGAGCTAAGAGGTAATGGAAGTTCAGAGTTGACCTCAGCAGCCACTGCATTTTCCTTCTGACAGGCAGACCAGACTGTCAGCTGATGGAGAGAGTCAGAGAGAAAGAGAGAGGCAGACAGACGCAGACAGACAGAGAGAGACACAGAGAGGCAAGCAGAGAGATGAAAGCAGAGGAATACAGAGACAGAAACACACAGGGAGTGAGTGTCGGGATACCGGACACATTTCGTGCTTTCCCCACAACCTCCTCCATGTTTACCAGCTTTGCAAAGGTGTAACCTGCATGGAAGTAGGAGTGGTCCCCTCCCCACCGTGGCTCTCACATGGTCCACTGTGGAATTCGTGCCACCAATCTCATGACCTTAGGCTCTGCAGGATTAGAGACCCCAATTCTCAAGTTGGGACATAGTTGGAGTTCCACTAGAAATCATGACTGTCACCTGTTCATTTTAGGCTTCTCATGACAGTGGACAAGGAAAAAGGAAAGGGAGAGGTAAGTGGCTCTGATACCATGGGGAGCAGGGCTGCTACTCTACAATCAGGGCAGGGAAGGATTTGTGGAATCTAGAGGATCCCCTGGTGCATCTCCTGGGACTAGCAGGCCCTGTGTGTAACTGGAAAGGGGACATTGCATAGAAAGGCTCAGACACCTTGGGCAGGAAGGTCATCCCACTAGGCAAGAAGCCTCAACCCACCGAAGAGCTTACTGAGGTGAGAGGAACATAGAAGTGATGGTGAAAGAAGTGGACAGTGAATCATGATTGCGGCTTGGGACCAGCTGTAAGATCACAGAGAGTTCCAGGTTTCACAAACCCTCTTGGACTAACTTTTTTGTAAAGATGGCAGCTGGCCAATACCTTGAAGTCTCTGTGACAAATTGGACTTAACAAGGACACTATTAGACTGGAGCAGTGGAAGGGGAGTACTGTATCTTGTGCCCTGCCTCACTTCTTCCTGGCCCACATTTCCCTCCTGCTGTTGCTGGGCTAATCAGCTTTGCACAGGTGTAGACTGACAGCATCTTGCCTGAGTTGTCCCCTGCCTCTCTTACGTTTAGTCTCAGGGTTCCTTGGACACAATAGCAGGTCTCCTTGTGGGAACCTGCCTAGCACTCATGCTTGTGCAGCTGGATCTGCAAGGGAGTGAATGTCTGTTGGGGATAAACTTGGCCATGGGGGAGTTAAGCCATTTGATAAATCTTTCCCTCTTCCACCGCCCAGGCAGACAATTCTGAGCACATTCCATATGGCTTCTCAGTGTGTCCCAGTGGGATGGACCCCATTAGCCTACAACGGTGACCAATCAAGAACTCACCCATGTATTGGCCCTCTCACCTTCCCTGTTGCATATACCCCAAGCCCCATCCTGTTCCCAAGGGATCATTTCCCCAAATAAGCTGCCCACACTGAATCCCTTGTTTCAGCTCTACTTCTTTGTGGAGCCCAGGCTAAGGCATACATGGGGTAGGGGGAGGAGGAGATAGAGAGGAAAAACACAAAAGGAGATACAGTGTTTTAGTTTGCCAAATGGCTGCCGATGCAAAGTACCAGAAATGGATTGGCTTTTATAAAGGGGATTTATTTAGAGTAAAAACTTATAGTTTCAAGACTGTGAAAAGTCTACACTGAGGCACCATCAGTGATGCTTTCTCACCCAAAGTCAGCTGCCACATGTTGAAGCAAGATGGCCACCGATCTATGCCGAGGTTTGAGCTCAGCTGAGGGCAACCAGGTATAAGGTTCGTCTCTTTCTAGGTCTCCTATATCAGTTTTGGCTGTTCCGCTCTCTTCCAGAGTTCAGCTGTAAGCTATCAGGCATATAGCAGAGTTTGCCGCCTCTTCAGCTGCTTCACGGGCCCAGCCTCTTGGGGCTTTCTGCTTAAGCGATCCTCTAGTCCTCTCTCTCATATGGCAGGATCAAACATGATGGCTTTCTTTTCCTTTGACTGTCTTTGTCTCTGTTTCTCCATTTATATCAGACCCAGCAAGGAGATGGAGGCTCAACTTGGGTCATGCCTTACTGACATAGCTCAAATGAAAGCCCTAAAGAGAGCTTATTAAGTAATCTAATCAAAGGCCCTTCAACTGAATTTAATGCAATCAAAGGATATCACACCCAGAGGAATAGATTCATTTACAAACATAATCTTTCTCTTTTTGGGATTCATAAAATAATCCCAAATTGCCACACAGAGAGAAACAGAGCCAGCAGAATTCACAGAAAAGAAATGTCAGAGAAGAGAGGAAAGGAGAGATGCTCCATATTTCCAGTTCATCAAAAGGAGCTGCCAGACCAATCAAGTAGTCAAATGATTTCTCGTCAAGGAGGAGGCATCTAGTTTGAAGTGGAAACAAGAAGCCAGTGAGGGATGTGGGTGGGAGGGAAAACTGCCCAGGGAACATATTTATAATCCAGATCTCTCTCCACCCCTGCCTTCTCTCCATCCAGATTCCATACCCATAATCCCATAGCATTTCTGCAACAGTGTCTCCTTTGCTGGGGACTGGAAGGGCCCCAAGGGGCCACCCTGGGGACAGAGCTGGGAACTGCTCCAAGGCAGGGTATTCTCTGAAAGGAGGCATTCTGAAGAGGGAAGGGCTTATTTGTGGGTGGGCTGAGACACCTCCTTAAAGGAGAACTGAAAGTCAAGCCAGTGAGACCAGACCAGCCAGCTCCCATGGGTGGGAGCAAGGTCACAAAGAGGAGACCAAGTCAGAAATTCAGAGCCAGGCAGGAATAGGAGTAGAACAGGAACAGGAGGGAAATAATTGTGGAGAGGCTGGGAAGACTGCCCTCAACCTGTGGCTATCCTTTACCCATGTGTGGGCTCAGGGGTGCAGAGCAGGGTGGCCCAGTGTCAGCAGTACAAGGAGAAAGCAGTCACCTCTGCTCGGCATTAAGGGCTGACAGCAGCTCAATGCACTGCTCCTACAAAGGCATGTACCCTCTAACACAGCGTCCCTTGAGGAATAATTTAGTCAACAAATATTTATTGTGCACCTACCACGTGCTGGGCGCTGTTCTAAGCACAGCAGTGAACACAATGGATTCCCTGCTCCAAGAGAACGCCAGATCTTATAGGGGAGACACAATGCCTTAGTGTCAATGAATGACTCTAATGGAATGCCAAGCAGGCACGGCGACAGGGGGAGCTTTCCTGCTGACTCTCAAATCACACCGTGTCAATCACTGTTTAGCCCACCTTTCAGCCCTGCAAACAAAAGACTTTCTTACAGTTAAGTCAGCTTAAATGAATCATCACAGTGAAACCGTAGAACCTCAGAAATAGCATAAGCCTCCAGAGAAAGGAGGAAGAGAGCAAGGTGAGACAGAAATAACCATCCACGAGCTGAAAAGAGTGGATGCTGTTCAGAGGCCACAGACCCTCCCAAGAGCCTGCACCTGCCCCTTCCCCACTGGGTCAGGGGTTCACAGACAGTGATGAGTCTCAACCCCTCTGGCTCAACCCGTTCCCCGACACCATGGCAGGCTTGGGCGGGAGGGGAAGAGGAGGAGAAGCAGCCTCAGAGTCCCCTCAAAGTCCCTCCAAGGCACCAAGCCTAATGCCTCTATGGAGACAGTTAGTCCCTGGGTCTGCTTGGTTCTGGCATTGACACTAGCCCTCCAGGTTGGGTCCTGCTGCTCTCTGAGTTGCAATCACTCAGTACGCAGGTTCTGCTGGGTGCTCCGTGCCCACCCTGCCCTGAGGGCTGGATACACTTGCTTCCTGAGCCTGTGTCTCAGGGATGAGTCCCAGGTAACTGCAGTGCTACAGCTTTTCTCCACAACTTCCTCCATAAACGAAGCTTCTTCCCAGCTGCTCTGCTGGAACCGGAGCTCACCCTGAGCCCCAGCTCCCTTAGCGGGGTCAGGAAACCATACCTGGTTCCTGCTCTTCAGCTGGAGCTGGAGCTCTGCTCCAAAACAGAGGAGCGCTCAGGACCACAGGCTGCCGTGCAGACCACCGGCAGCAGACCCGGCGCCTGGCTGCTCCTGATGCTTCACCTCGTCCCCAGGACCACGCCCTAGAACGGTGAGACTGGTTTAGCTGTCTCAAAATCACTGGGCTTCTTGGGACATAGTGGCTTGGGCACCTGACTATCCATTTCAGGGACCCTTTCTTGGATCCCTCTCCATTTGTCCCCATTTCACTCCCAACATGACTCACGGCTCGCATGTATAGATTGGGAAAGCAACAATGTTTCTGACAAAGGAGTGCATTACCAGAACACAAGCCTCTCTGTTAAGAAGGATATATATGTAAACACATACATATTTATATATGCATATGCGCATATACATTTGCGTGTGTGTGTGTGTGTGTGTGTGTGTATGGAACCTTTTCATAATATATTCAAGTCTTGGTAAGAATTTTAAATTGCCCCATTTTCAGTAGCAATACATACACACACAGTATCTTAAACATAAGTTGGCAGGGTGTAAAACTGCATCTCATTTACTATGGAATGAAACACTTTAATGCAGGAGTTCTTAACCTTCTTGTTACACAGACCCCTTTGCCAGTCAGGTGAAAACCACGGACCCCTTACTAAGTCCACACTATACTGTGTATTAGTTAATAAATACATCACACCTGCACCAACACGTCCCCACAAGAAAAATGTTTTTTTGAATTTCAATTCAAGCTCACGGACCCCTTTTTAAGAACCCCTGCCTTAATGATACTCTTAGAAATAATGCCTGTTCTCTGAACCACTTTTCTTTTTAGAACTCAATGTATGTTATTTCCAAATTTTTCATCTGTTTTATAGAAATACTCTGCAAAATCCATTTTCCTTGTTGTGAAACTAAACCCAAAAAGCAGGGATCCCTGTCCAATTGGTAACAAGTATTGTAAGATTTCTTTAGGGCTGCAAAACTCCAAGGAGTTGAACATACAGAGCTAGGAGAGCCTGTGTAAGGATACCTCCTAGGCTGAACTTCATTAACACTATGGAGTGCTACACCAAGGAAGTTATAAAGGTGAAGCCAGTAATAAGGAAAAGGACTAATAGGCAATGTTATATTAGTCAGGACTCTTTTTCAATTGAAGTGACCAAAACACAATTGAAATTGAAGCAAAAAACATAAACAAACTGTGGGGAGAGGAACAATGGGGAAGCCAGTTCCAACATACATGAACCCAGGGACTCAAAGGGAAGTTATCAGGTCTCTCTCCCTCTCAGCATTTCTTCTTTCAATGTGGTAGCCTCATTCTCTTGACTGCAGAAAGATCCCTTCCAAGGATCAGGAAGATAAAGTCTTGGTTATAGAAATATCCATGCTTACTTCATCCCAGCAGATTCTGGAAAATCCCAGGAAGGACTCTGACTGGCCCTGCTTTGGTCACATGCCCATGCCTTTGTCCAATTACTGTGGCCAGGAGGGTAGGGCTCTATGACTGGCCAGATGCTGGTCACATGTCCACACCTGTGGCTTAATGGAGCAGAGGACCATTAGTGACAGTTCTACTAGAACCACATGGAACGGAAAAATGGATATATCCTTCAGGAAGGGGATGCTGGCATTGGAAAAGTATGGAAGGAAAACTGGGCAGACAAAAAAACAGATCCTCGGAAGTAGATGTGGCTCAAGCAATTGGGCTCCCATCTACCATATGGGAGGCCCCAGTTCAATTGCCGGGGCCTCCTGGTGAAGGCAAGCTGCCCTGCGCCGCGGAGACCTGATGGCCGCTGCCATGGAGAGCTGAACTCCATTAACACTGTGAAGTTCATCTTGCTGCAGCAAGATGACACAACAAAGGGAGACACAGATGAGAGACAGTGAATGACGCAGCAGACCAGGGAGATGAGGTGGCTCAAGCAATTGAGTGCCTCTCTCCCACACCAGAGGTCCCAGGATCAGTTCCCGGTGTCTCCTAAAAAAGAGAAAGATGAGAAGAAAAAAGACAAGCAGACATGGAAAGAACACATAGCGAATGGACACAGAGGGCAGACAGCGAGCGCAAACAACAATGGGGGTGGGGGGGAATAAATAAATAAATAGATCCTGACTTCTAAATCCAATTTACTGGTTTTTCTCAACTTACACTTAATCTTCTCTTTGTAGCAGTTTCTCCCAGTCTCTTACACATGGAAAAAGAGGATTTATCTCTGAAGGGAGGAGAGAGACTCAGAAAATGCTCTAAAATCTACCAGTCAGCGTTACCACAGACAAGTGCAAGTCAGAGGTGATTAATCCGAGCATGAAGCTCATTTCCTCCAGGGACACTCAGGGCAAGTGCAGGAGAGATTGGCAAGTACTAGGAAACCATAACCATTCAGGCAGGTCTCAGGGTGAAAGCTGCCATCGTCACCCCATGCCAAGGAGCACACCTGCCTCATGCAGCCCAGTGTGACTCCCCCTACCTGGGCACCCCCGCACCCACACACCCAGCCTCCAGGGAGAACCTCGAGCCCCTTCACAGGCTGTAACTCCTCTGGCCCTCCTTCTTCCTATCCCCTGCTAACCAGGACTTAACTACCCTTTTGGACTCTGCTTTTCACCTCTGCTTCATCAGGCTGCGGGGAGCTTAGATTTCATAATTTGACTGAGTCTTGCAAAAATGATTTTAAGGCACGTCACCCCCACTCCACTAAAGTAAGGGTTTATTCTGGCTCCCTAAACTCACAAAACCCTAATCCTTGTTCTCAAAACTCTGATCTTAATCACGCTTCTTAGTCTTATCTCCCATTACTTTTCTTCACAAATACTTCCTTCATACAGGTTATGCTCTAAATTAATGTCCTTCAACTAGTTTTTACATCCCAGACCCTGGGATTTTGCTTGGGTCATTCCCTTCACTTTGGTGATTCTTTTTCCCATCAAAATTCTACTCATTCTTTGAATTTTAGCTCAAAAACAACCTTCCTCATTGGAGACTCCTATGGCTACCTCAGTGGGAAATGATTTACATCGTTGGAATTACAATCATGATGTTAGAATCAAGCTAATTTAAATAGCTTCCAAGTGTGAGATTTTTCTACTTGTCTCCTTGATATTCTGCCAGCACTTTTAGAAAGTGATTTCACCTAACTCCAGCCAGAAAATTAATACATGCCTTGGGTCTACAGAAACTATTGCCTTTTGGATTTTTATAAGAATGTGCTGTGCAAAATATGAGCCCTAAGGAGTCTTACTCTCAGGAGCTGAGGGAAGCAAATTTATGTGAATCTATGAATCTTAAAACAGCATATCAAAGCAGAAGATGGAGTGGGGGTGAGTCCATGAATGTATGAGGATCTGATACTACAGGGTGTGAAAGTTTGGGGTTTTGCTGCCAGGCTTCCATAAACTACAGTACCCATTGCCAAATACATAAATTAGAAGTTTGCCTACAAAAAGACATGAACTATATTCTGGTGGAATACAATATACGAACAAGTTCCCAGAAATTGTAAAAGTCTTGTAGTAGAGCACCCTAATGGTTAGAACTCATGGGACATTAAACAATCTCTAATACATTCTTTTCCTTTATAAAATTGCCCTAATTTAACACAGGTTCATTTTTGAAATTGTCTACCCAAGAGTTTCCTACTTGTTAGGATTCTGTTCTCCATCACAGCAAGCTGTTCTGGAGATTTCCCTTTTGAGCCCCTTGGATTCAAAGATTTTTAAAAATATGTTTCAAAATCAGTAATTTTGCCATACAGCCAGACTTCTGAAAAGCATCCTTGCCCTGTCTTCACCTAGTCACCCACAGCAATCTGGCCACTGGTCTCCCCACCGAAATTCCCCTCACCAAAATTGTAAACACCACCTGCTGACAAACCTAATGAGAACCTTTTGGTCCCCGTATTACTTGACTTCTCTGGGGATCACTTTCTTGCTTTTGAAATGTACCATCTGGTTTCAATGACCACCCTTTCCTCTCATTCTCCTCCTCGTTTACTGGCTGTCTTTCTCCATCTCTTTCATAGGCTTCTCTTCCTCCACCTTTCCATGAAATGTGAGGGCTTCCTGGAGCTCTGTCTTTGCATCTTCTTCCTCTACATTCTCCAGAGCAATCTCATCTTTGCCATTGGATCCAATTCCCTCCTGTCCCATGAACATCTTCACCCTAATGTCTACATCACTCATCCTCACACCCGCAAAACCTGCTCCTCCTCCAATTTCCTCACCTGTGGAAGGGCACCACTCCCACAGCCTGCTCTTCCTCAGGTCCCTGTCTGAGGCAGGGTATCAGCCCCATCCACCGTATTGCTGGAAGCCATCCAAGATTCCTTGCCTCTCAATCCTCACATCTAGTCAGACACCAGTTCTTATTGGTTCTGCCTCCTAAACTTTCTCATCTATGTTGCCTCTCTCATTGCCTTTGCCAGTGTCTTAGTGTACCCATCACTTCTTGCCCATGCTTTGTAGCCTCCTGGCTGGTATCTTGCATCTATTCCTTTCCCTCCCATCTGTACTCCCACTGCTGCTAGGATGGTCTGAAGATATCATCATTTCACACCCTGATTAGAATCATTCAGTGACTTTCAATCTCCTACAGGTCATATCCTAAATTTAACTTAACATGGCATATCATATGAATTGGTCCCTGCTTCCCTGCCCTGTTTCCACTCCAGCTTCTTTACCACTACACTCTGTGGTGGAATCAAACTACTTATGGTTCTCCCAATATGCCAGCTCTCTCAGGACTCTTTGCTTTCACATATGCTTCCCTCACTCTGCCAGTCTTCCTGGCAGTCCATCACTCACTATTCAAGGATCAACCCACATGACATCTTCTCTGAAACATTCTCTGACTCCTCTGGTAGTCTAAGGTTCTCCTTTGCCTATGTTTCCACTGTACTCACTGTATGATAATAACTAACCTTTATTCAATGACATTCAATAATTAATTGATTGTAACTAACCTTTATTGAGCACCTACTATGTTCCAGGTACCATTTAAGCACTTTATATGAATTACCTCATTAAATCATCAAAATTCTATGGGATAGGTACTATTATTATTCCTATTTTATAAAGGAGGAAACCCAGGCACAGAGTGATTAAGTAACTCACCCAAGACCACACAACTAGTAAGTGGCAGAGCTGAGGTTTGAAGCCAAGTAGCCTGTGCTCAAAATCTCTCTTCTCTATCGCCTCCATTAGAGAAATTGTGCTCTTATATGGCAATTGCTCCTCTGCACATTCAAGTTTCCCACCTATGCCTTCTTCATCTTTGTTTTCTCAGGGACTGAACAGGTCCAGGCACACAAGGCTCAATAAATGTTTGGTGAATGAATTTATAAATGAATAAGTGATTGAATTAGTAAATGTGACAAGTGTTCACAGATGCCTCTTAAAGGCTTTTCTAATTAGTTCCTCCCAAGTCACTGGTCTGTTCTTTCTCTAGCCTGAAAGTATTCTCGAAGCCAATCAATCCTGCAAAGCCTGGCAGTACATTCAGTATGAACAGCCTTTAATGAATAGCAAGAGGCAAAATCATTAATCAAGCACTACCTGCGTGAGGACCAGAAACAAAGAGCTCTGCTGGATATGCCACAGCTTCTGCAGCTCAAGCAACGCATACAGAAGACTGACCACACTGGCTGCAGGCCAACGGGCTCACCTTCCAAGGACATCAGTGGACCAGGCCAAAAGACTCGGGCGTTTGGCCTGGACTTTTGTTGTTTTCTTCTTTGCATTTTTTCACCCAAGTGAAAGGTGGAGAAAAGAGGACATCCAAGGAATAATTTACATGTTGCCATCTCATTTCCCAAGTTCCTTCTTTTTAACAAAGTTCTTGACTTTGATGATTTTACTTTAGATTCACTTCAGATTCTTTCCAGAGGAGATGGATACCCTTTTTCCTTATCTGCTTTACTCTTGCCCTGAAGAAAACCCTAAAGCCTACCAGAAATGAGGTCACTGGGGCTTTCCTCTTTCTCCACGCTACAGTGTTTTCAAGCTGGCCACAGCCTTGAAGGCTGTCTAATCATGTGAAGTTGTGTGTCAGAATGTTACACACCCAGACCTGGGTTGCCTGCTGTGAATCTCAATGCCACCACTTACTAATTCTAATTCTGGGCAAGCTGTTTAGCCTCCTGAAGCCTCAGTTTGCACCCCTGTGAAAGGGGAGTAGCCGTAGTCCACATCTCATGTGGCAGTTAAGGGATTAAAACAAGATAATAAATTAAAATGCTTAGAACATTGCCCAGCATATAGCAAGTGCTCTACACATTCTTACCTTTATGATTATCATTAATAATATATTTCCATGTCAAAACACCTGTCACCATGGAGTACAGAGCCACATATCTAGAACTATGGGGAGATACAGAAAGAACTGAAGTCATAATTTCTGTCCCCATAAGAGTTCAATAATAAAAAGGGGGAAAAAAAACAAACATAAAAGCAAGAAGCTTCCCAAGGCTGTAGGAGCAAAGAGCACTTCTGCCAAGAGGAATATTCCAGTCATCTCAGCAGCTTAGCTCATACTTAGACTATAACTTTCTTCAAGGGAACTCAGAAGACTTGGAGGACATTTCTCATTCATCTTTGACAATACCATGTTTGGTCTATTGCAATGCTTCTCAACGCTGTCACTATTGACATTTTGAGCTGGATAATTCTTTTTCATGGGGGCTGTCCTGTGCATTGCAGAATGTTTAGCAGCATCCCTGGCCTCTACCCACTAGATGCCAGGAGCACCCACCCTGCATTTGTGACCACCAAAAATAACTCTGGGCTTTACCAGATGTCCTCTGATGGACAAAATTGCCCCTGTGGAAAAGACTGTAACTCTAGGTATCTTTGGCCAACCTTAAGAGATATAGCAGGCAGACTGATGTGGCTCAAATGGTTGGGCATCCATCTCCCATATGGAGGGTCCTGGGTTCAATCACCGGGACCTCCCAGTAAAAATTTAAAAAAAGAAAAATATAGAAGGCTCATGGGTCACCAGGCCTGTGAGCAGGTGAGCCGTCAGGCCCCACCAAGCCATGCAGCAAGATGATGATGTAACAGGAGAGTGACACAAGGGAGAGCCAAGATGAGGCGCGCCGAAAAAGCAGGAACTAAGGTCGTGCAGGCGGTAGGATGCCTCTTTCCCACATTGGAGATTCCGAGGATCAAATCCCAGTAAAGACAAGAGGAGAAGGACAAGAAGAGAGGGCAGGAAACAGACACAGAGAGTTGCCCAGCAAATGGACACAAAAACAGCAAAAAACGGGGGGAGGGGGTAAAAATGGATAAAAGTAAATAAATAAATAAATAAATCCTTAAAAAATGTATAGGGGAATAAGATACAGACTATAGTTAGTAGTAATACTTTGACGATGCGCTTTCATAATTTGTTAACAAATGTTTCACAACAATGCAAAGTATTTGTGTGGGAGCCCTGTACGATGTTATGCATGTTTGTTTTGTAAGTTCACAATGTTTACTGAACACTTATAGTTTATGTATGTTCATGTATGAATGATATACTTCAATAAATTGTTTAAAAAATAATTGCCCCTGTGAAGAACTACTGGTCTTCAGGATACCAGGAACAATACCCAATGGGAGCTCATTATGACATAAAGGGAAGAATAAAAGTATAATGAGCTTCTCTCCATAGAGTCTGGGACAAGCCCCCTTTTCACTCCTCTGGCCAGGAGACCTTGGTCCTATCTCTTCATCTCCTTGTTGGTAGAGTGGGTTTACTGTGGGCAGCCTCAGGACTGTGGTGGGATTAACCAAGCTGTGTTTTTCAACCTACTTTAACTGTAGACCACCGATCACATGTAAAGAAGTATCATTTTAAGCACCAGGAGGACTTTTGCTCCACTGTACTTGTGCCTCTGTGGACAAGTAAAGCTCAGCTACACTTGAACTGAAATATCATCGCATTAGAGCCTAAGATTTCAAGCCCATATGGTTCTGAACTTAATTCAATCCACAGATATTCACTGAGTACCTACTCCATGCCGGTCACCAAGCTGTGCCCTGCAGAGACTCATGGATGGGTCTCCTTTGGGTGTGTTCTCTGCTTGCCATCACCCATGGCTAGGATTGGACACATTAGCGCTTCATGTTCACAACACCCAAGAAAGGTAAAAACTGAGTTGCAAGGTCCTGTCTAGGCACATTGCCCTGTGTGGTTGCCTGGAGTTGAAGTCTCACAGGGACTCAAACTAACCTTGTCTTTAAAATCACTTGGAGAAAAGGAAATCAACATTTATTGAGCACATGCCATATACCAACTTCTGCTCAAGTTCATTCAGGACTGTGAGGAAGACAAGATCTAGTTTTTACTGATGAGGATATTGAAACTCATAAAGAATAAAGTAGTTTATCCAGTGTCTCAGAGTACATGGCAAAACTGGAATTTGAATGCACATTGGTTTTAATCCAAACCTTTTTCCTACCATATCATGCCAATGGAGGTGTATTTGGAAATAACACTATGGATAATAAGAAGTCACATGTACTACTGAGATCGTCTATCCCAGGGATGTGGAAGTCTGTGGAAGACTCACCTCTCTGTATCCTTCTTTGGGGGAATTCCAGGTAAATGGCCATCACAGTGTCCCACAGTCCTTCTGTTTTAGCGATATCTTCTAGACAGAGCCAGAAGAAGCTGGACACAGAGCACAAAAGAGAGGAAATTCCTAACCAAAAGAAGCAGTAACAACAGATGTTCCAGTCTGCAGCTTCTTGGAGCCCACCTTCCTCCAAATACCAACAGAACACCAAGAACAGAGCATCTCTCGGAAGCCAATCACTCCAGGAGTCAGCCTGGGGAGAATAACTTAAAAGACCTGCAGAGCCAACACAGAGACCTGGGAGCAGAAGACACGTTGCCCACAAGGACAGATCAGTAGGATCCTTGACGAGCAATGACAGTATTATTATTTTTACAACCCTGTAATTTATGTTATGATATATGAATATGCTTGGGGCCAGAGAAAGGCAGATTGATAACTTCATTTTGAGCAAATCAATTAGAGAGCACTGATAGATTCACGAAGTACCCAGGAGATGTGCAAGAGGCTTTGAGGAACACTGGATCCCCTTCCCTAGGGATTTTTATAAGCCTAACCAATATCTGTCCAACAAAATACTTCCATTTGGGTTATAAATACAAAAGTTCTAGAACTCAAGAAGCTAAATCCTTTCTAAATGTCTGGCCAGCAAAACTTTGCCATTACAACTTTGATTTAGCTAATATATGTAAAGGAAAAGTGTGTATCCAAATTGGGGCAATCAGCTTAGGTAAAAAGTCATAAAGGCAACATTGGCAGTGCCCACAAAAGCAGTGTCCTGGAAAGAGGGAGCCTTCCAGGAGAACAGATGCCCTTGTCAAAAGAACTTTATGACTCTCTTAGCCTCACATCATTACATACTTAATCTAGCATTCCTTATTTCTGATCCCATATGTATTGACTAAATAGGAACTGGAGGAGCTCGGTTGTGTGCATCACCCCTCCCTCTCCGCAATACATCCGTTTGTAGCCGCTGATTTGCATAAGGGCTGAGAAGTCGCTAGGGTGAAGTCTTAGAGTTCAATTACAAACAACACAGCCGGTGGACTTAGCAGACAATGGGGCTTGGTGTAGTGGCAAGAAGAGGCTATAGGATACCCTGGGAAAATATAATGCACCGTGCCTTCCTTCCCTATACTCTGCTGCCACAGCACTGAACTGTACAATTAGTGCCCACACAGGCTGGTGCCTGGAAATGTGTCTTCCTCTGACCCTTGCCCCTTCTTTGCCATGCCCCAGTTTGACAGGGAACAGGGAGGCTAGTGAAGCCCAAATTGAAAGAAGCAGTGCTGGGGATGCTGGGAGACAGCACAGCATAAGGGACGAAGAGTTGAAGTAGAAAGAGGCAGATCCACCGCTAGGGCCTGACATCAGAGGGGTGCAGTGGCTCCTGGCACTGTGCAGCGGCTCCTGGCACTGTGCAGCAGCTGACACTAGAAACTGTCCTGATCCAGCTTTGCTGGCATCATGTGTGTGCTCTGAGAAAGGGGCTGCACAAACAACCCTGCTCTGGGGTCTTTCAATATGAAGAAATATTTCTTTAGAGAAAGGATAAAGGATCTTTGGTCTTTATCCTGCAGAACTGTCAGGTTTTGATTATGTGATGTTTTCATTCATCTAGCTTGTGATTGCTATCAAGAAACAGGAGTCAGGGGTAGGTGAGTCAGCACCCCTGGTTTCTAAATCTACTGGGAGGAAAAACCTGGAAAAGGCTACAATTCTAGCAGCAAGCAGGGGAACTCAGAGCCATCAAGATTTGGATGGGATTTACTGGGGCTACATCTTTATTCCCAGGCTGAAAA
>JAQZBX010060193.1:0-17361 GCA_029593785.1 Cabassous unicinctus | reverse complement strand
GAGTTTGTGTTAAATACCTTACTGTGCAGATCTTCTCTGTAAAGGGGTCCCCCTGAACAGAACACTTTTTTCCCTTCTCTTCCAGGATGATTTGGATGCAGAATTAGAAAACTGCCACCATTATATGCAGTTTGCTGCAGCTGCTTATGGGTGGCCTCTCTACATTTACAGAAACCCATTTACAGGGCTGTGCAAGATTGGTGGAGACTGGTAGGTCACCTGGGCCTGAGGCACACGTCTTCCTTGTAGATGCGGCTTGCTCTAGTGATGGTACAATATTTTCTAAAGATAATTATAGGGAAGCGGGTGTGGCTCAATGGATGGAGCTCCCGTTTACCGTGTGGGGGGCCCCGGGTTTGCCTCCCGGGGCCTCCTTGTGAGGGCGGGCCGGCCCGTGTGGTGCCGTGGGCTGATGCAGCAGGACCTCACGGCAGGAAGCAGGTGTGGCTCAATCGATAGAGCCCCCGTTTGCCATGCGGGAGGCCCCGGGTTCGCTTCCCGGGGCCTCCTTGTGGGACCGGGCCGGCCCGCGCGGCGCGGTGGGCTGGTGCGGTGGGGCCTCGCAGCAAGGGGGAGATGGGCGGACACGGGGGAAGCACACAGCGAATGGACACAGTAAAGGGGGGGATAAATAAATAAATGAATAGGTCTTTGAAAAAAAAAAATTTCCAACAATTTAATAGGGTAAAAAGATTTCTATTAAAAAATAAATAAATAAAGATAATTCCCCATTTAAAAAAACCTTTCTATTTTGAAATATTTCAAAAACTTGTGGGGGCGGATGTGGCTCAAATGGTTGGGCGTCTGTTTCCCATATGGAGGGACCTGGGTTCGATCTCTGGGATCTCCCAGTAAAATAAAGAAAAATATAGAAGGTGCTCAGGCGTGCCATTAGGCCCCGCCGAACCATGCAGCAAGATGATGACTTAACAGGAGAGAGACGCAGGGGAGAGCCAACATGAGATGCACCAAAAAACCAGGAACTGAGGTGGCACAGGTGGCAGAACGCCTCTCTCCTGCATCAGAGGTTCCCAGGATCAAATCCAGGTGAAGACAGGAGGAGAAGAATGAGAGGAGAGGGCAGGAAACAGAATTGCCCAGCAAATGGGCACAAAAACAGCAAAAACGGGGGAGGGGGGATTAAAATGGATAAAAAGTAAATAAATAAACTTCAAAAAAAAACAAACTTATGAGAACAGTACAAAGAACTCCCCTATATATGTCTTTTATCTATAAACACCAATTGTGACTCATTTTTGTTACAAGTGCTTTATCACTCTCTTTTTCTCTCTCTATCTGTATAGGCATACACATTTTTTCCCCTGAACCATTTGAGTTTTAGCTGCAGGCATCATGCCCCTTTATCTCTGATTACTTCGTCATGTATTTCCCAAGAACAAGGACATTCTCTTATGTAACTATATTACAATTATAAAATTCAGGAACTTCATTGTTGATCATTAGCTAATTTACAGTTTGTATCCAAATTTTTCCAATTGTCCCAATATTATCCTTCATAGCAATTTTCCCTTCAATCCAGGATATCACATTGCATTTAATTGTCATGTCTCCTTAAGAGCCTCCATTTTGAAACAGTTCCTTGGCCTTTCTTTGTTTTTCACAATATTGACATTTTGAAGACTACAGTCTGGATATTTTGTAAAATATCTCAGTTTGCATTTGTCTCTTGCATGATTAGATTTGCGTTATGCATTTATTTTTATTTTTATTTTTTTCTTAGGAGGTACTGGTGATTGAACCCAGGACCTTGTACATGGGAAGCAGGTGCTCAACCACTGAGCTACATCCGCTCCCCAATGAGAGTTGGTTTTTTCGTTTGTTTTGTTTTTAGGAGATACCGGGGATCGAACCTGGAACCTTATACATGGGAAGCAGGTGCTCAACCACTGAGCTACATCCACTCCCTCAAGTTATGCATTTTTGGCAGGAATGCTACATAAGGAATGTTGTGTCCCCCTTTTACATCATACCAGGAGACACACGGTGCCGTTTGTCCCATTACTCGTAATGTTGATGTTGACGCTGGGTTAAGCTGGTGTCTGCCAGGTTTCTCTGCAGAAGAGTTATCTTTCTTCCCTTTAAATTAGCGGTTCTTAACCAGGGGTCTGTGAGCTTGAATTGAAATTCAAAGAAACATTATTCTTGTGGGGACGTGCGGGTGTGATATATTTATTAAATAATACACAGTTTAGTGGGGACTTAGTAAGGGGTCCGTGGTTTTCACCTGACTGGCAAAGGGGTCCGTGGAACAAAAAAGGTTAAGAACCCTTGCTCTAAATAATAAGTAATCTTGGGGAGTTATTTTGAGACAATTTAAATATCCTTTTCCTCTTTAAACTTTCACCCTTTAGTTTTAGCATCCATTGATGATTCTTGTCTGAATCAGATATTACTAGGATGGTTGCAAAATGATGATTTTTCTAAATTCATTATTTCTTCTACATAAGTTGGTATTGTACTGTCAAGAACTTTTCCTTCCCTACTATTATCAGTTTGTATTCACAGATTATTATTTTATTCAATGCGTTATGCTGTTATTTGGTAATAAGTGTAGTATCCATTCGGTGCTGAAAATGTCCCAGATTTGGCCCTTCAAGATGACTCCCGTGTTCCTTGTCTTATGTGCCCATCATTTTTTGAGCACTTCCTCATTTTCTGACACAAGATGTTAAAGGCTCACATGGTACTTTCCCTGGAATCATTTCTCCTAGGCACCCTCTCCTGGGGATTGGTGTTTAGAAGCAGGTGTGTTCATTGCTTCTGGGGTGTCACTGCTTCTGGCCCTCTTCAGTGGACAGAGTTGGGGACAAAATAGCAGTTTCATAAGGTTCAGCCCAAGATATATTTATTTTTCAAGTCATGAGTTTCTACTGATCTCTTTTAATTCCAGTCCAATGCCACAGAGTTTTTCCTTGCTTTTTCTTATACTGTAGCTGTATCTGCTTTCTTTCACAGAGAACCCTGCACCCAGCGTCACTAGTGAGTTACTCATGCTCAGTTCATGATAGGCACAAAGTAATTTCCAATTACTATACCCGATACTACTACAAACAAACACATCTCTTAAGTATGAGTGAGAGGTTTGTTTGCAGTTCTTTTTTGTTTTTAGACTGAGAGTACTGTGTTCCGAAGTTGCTTGGATTAGTTCTTTCTTGTTTCTTCTCCAGAATGGATATGTTATTCCTTTGAAATGGTTTGGTTCCTTTGCTTCTCTTTGGCGTTCAGTTTTAGGGATTCTCCCATCCTTGTTGATTTAATTTATTTTTTGAACATGTAAACCAGTAACATGATTCTAGAAGTCACAATGCTGGTAAAAGGTATACCCAAAGAAATCTTTATCCTTTAGAGGCCATATACGTTAGCCAGACTAAGTCCTGAAAATGATAAACTCCAGTCCTTATGTTTGTTGGGAAAACGTGACAGCGAGGATCGATGTTCCTTTGTTGGGGGCTCAGGCCGGTGCAGTAATGCTCTTGCCTCCCTTTTTAGTTGCAGAAACAGAACAGCAGAACATGACTTGGTTGGAGGAGATCGGCTCCAATGTCATTTTGGCTCCATCCTGCAGACGACTGGCCTACAGTACAGGGATTTCATCCACATAAGCTTCCATGACAAGGTACTTGAGATGGCAGAATTTTCCGTATGTTTTCTGTTATGTTTAGCGTAAGACACTGGTTCTTAACTTCTTTTGGATCCAGGAGTCCTTTGAGATTCTGATGGAAATTATGCATAGTTTTCGCAGAAAATTGTGCGTAGATGCACACACAAACACCCCTTCCCTAAATTGTGTGCCATTTCAGGGGTTTTCACAGATTACCTTAAAGCCCACCCATGTCCATAGATTTAGGTTAAGAACCCAGATTTGACATAAATGGAATAAAAAATCTTTATCGGAGATACCATACTTTACTTCTTCCCTATGCCCATCTTTTCTTGAGCAGTCAGTTGCAATTGGTATTAATCCCATGCGGGTGTGTAGGGCTCATTAGTCCTTGTTGCTGGGTCTTGAGTTTTGTCACAGTAGTGTGCTGCAGTAGTTTTCACACTTTGGTGGATATCAGAATCACCTGGGAACTTAGCAGAGCCTCAGTGAGTCTGTGTCTTGGTGGTGCTTCTTGGCTCTCCAGGTGACTCTCAGGCCCACCCAAAGTTGAGAATCTCTGGTGTAGTACTGTGGTTGGAAAATTTTGCTGCCTAACAGAGTCACGTGGGGAGCTTTTAAATCTCTCCAAGCCCAGCTCACATCCCACCTAGATCAGTTAAATCTGAATGTCTGGAGATGGTCCAGCTCAGGAATGGTTTCGGTGTCAGACAATTTGGGGAACCACTGGGGTACTACTGCTGAGCCCAATGGCTCTCAACACAACTGCATTTTAGAATTACCTGGGGAGCTTTTAACAGCCCCCACATCCCATGCCCATGTCACACTCCTACCGATTAAATCAGTGTCTGGAAATGAGAGCTAGGTGTCCATCTTTTTAAAATAATCTCAGAGGGTCCAGAGTGCAGCCCAGTTTAGGGACCACTGATAGCCCCTGCGTTGCTCTTTTACTGAATGGTAATGAAAGAAAGAACTGATCTATTTTAAGGAAGAAAATTTTTCACAGAATGTTTATATGTCCTGGGAGCTCTTTAAAGGAGTCCTTACATATAGTTTAATAGTATGAAAACGCCTCCCCTGTGGAAGCAAGGTAAATGAAGTCAGCAGTCTTTTTTTCTGCTCGCTCCAGATCAGTAAGTGCTTACCTTAAACAAGTGGACATCACCATCACCATTGCTACCGGTGATTGAGTGCCTACCACGAGCTAGGCATTGGCACCTTTTAGTCTGCACACCAAGCCTGAGAGCTGGGTGATAGTCTATCCTTTTTAAAGATGAGCAGACAGAGACTAAGAGAACCAAAGAAATGTGCTTGAGATCACGCAGCAGGAAAGAGGCAGCTGAGTTTCTAATGCAGGTCTGCTGAGTCCAGAACCTTCTTCATGTCCTCTCAGGGCCCTGAGCCTGAGGGCATGAGCTCAGATGCCTGCTCTTAACTGCGGTGGAGACAAAACCACTAGTGCTCACAAGGCCCAAAACCTTTTACTCCTACTTAGACTTACACAAAGCAGGGGGCTCTGGAAAGGTCTTGACTGGCTAGCTGTGCCTTCGATTGCAGAGTGATGCTACTGAGCCTGGTCCCTGCCCCACCCCTGGTAGGTGACGGTGGGAATAACGGGAGTCTTTGGTGAACACACGTACCTGTTTGTCCTTGCCTCGAGGGATCACCCTTTAGCTGCTCACCACAGAACTCAGTTTATCCATCGACTCCCTGGTGATGCTGGGGACTGAGATGAAGGAGATGAAGTTAGATGAGGTTAATAGTGCAGCAGTGGAGTAGATTGGCTTTTGAGGGCTTCAGAGAGAAGCAAAGAAAGAAAACAAGATACTTCATATATAATGTCATGTTTAATTTAGAGGATCAAAGTAGTCTTACTACATAAAGAGTAGAGAGAATGCATCAATGTATTCCTTTCCTTCTGTGTTATGGGAACCAGGGTTTTCATTGTAGTCCTATGCTGCTGTAGTAGTAGGGAAACTGGAATGGCCTGACTGCACATCCTTAGATGCCTCCTGCCTCTCTTCACCCTGCAGGTGTATGAGCTCCCCTTTCTAGTGGCCCTGGACCACAGGCAGGAGGCTGTGGTGGTAGCTGTGCGGGGGACCATGTCTCTCCAGGTGAGGAGCCTGGTGCCTTAGACCTGGGGGGGGCGGCGGGGAGTGGAGGGAGGACAGTAACGCAGTAGGCGGTAAAGTCAGCAAGCTGCAGGTGCTAGATCCTTTTTTGCTAAAATGGAGAAAAGTCATTCTTAAGTAAGTAACAGCATTAGACAGAAAGGAAAACCAGGAACATATGGGGACATGAAATGGGGAAGTGAATTCAGGGTTGTGAAATACTTCCTTTATAAAGAACAGATAAAGTCGTTTCCTTTTAGCTAAGACATGTCAGAAACCTAGATGACAGCAGTTTTGGGCTTTCCAATTAGATGCCCTGTGTGCCAGTCAGTCCCCAAACCTGGGTGACCCAACCATCTTAGTTTTCTGCACCCAAAGCCAGAACGGGGCAGAAGTTAAGCATTGCTGGCAAGAATCACACAACCATTTGTCAACGCCCACGAGTCCCTGTTCCACATCCTCGGCAGGCCCAGTGTGCCTGCTAGGCTGCTTCCCTGGCTGACTTCCATGCGGCCTGCTCAGTCTCCAGATGCAGCGAGCACCCCGTTTATTCCAGACGTGGTGCTCCCTCTTCAGTCTTTCTCAGACCTGGCTTCTCTGCCCCACACGGACACTGAACGGCTTCTTCCCTTTGAAACTTCCTTCTTTCCATCTCTGTGCGGTGCTTTTTGGTTTCTTCTTGGCCACTCCTCATCTCATTTCCTGGTTCTTATTTTTCTGCTGATTGAGAAAGTGGAGATTCCTAAGCTTGAGACCTCACCGCCCTCCACTCTTTCTGACCAGTTCTGTGGGTCAGTCTCACCCGTCTTCAGGGTTCATGGCTCCAGCTTTTGGTACCATAGAACCAAGCACCTTACCTTCTCTGGGATCTTCTCTGCCTCATGGGCCTCTCATTTATATTTATTTATATATATATATAAAAAATATATATATATATTTTATCCCCCCCTTGCTGCTTGTGCTTGCTGTGTCCATATGCTTTTTTTGCATTTTTCTGTGTCTGCCTGTCTGCCTTTGTTGAGTCATCTTGCTGCTTTGGCCTACCGCATTGCGGGGGCCGGCTTGCCTTCACCAGGGAGCCCCGGGAATCAAACCTGGGGCCTCCCATATGGTAAATGGGAGCCCAAACAATTGAGCCACAGCCGCTTCCCTCACTTATATTGATTATCCCAGTGCCTCCCAAGTTGCCCATTTAAGAAATGGTGCAATTGTCTCTGGTTTCTCCCCTCCCTTACTGCCAAATTCAGTCTGTGGTGTATGAAATTCCTTCCTGTGTCCCATTCCCTGGCCATCTCCTCTCCATTCCCAGTCCTGTTTCCTGGGCCAGTGAAGTAGTTGTCTGGGTCTCTGGTCCCTCACCTTCCCCATCAGTCCTTTATTCTGCCACAGAGTACCCCTAAAACATAGGTCAGGTCTTACCGCACCTCAGAAGCCTCCAGTGGCCTCCCACTGCCTTTAGTGCAGAGTTCTGTCCTTAGCTCGGCAGGTGTGTCTGGCCCGGTCCAGCCCACCTTCCCAGCCTCCTGTCTGCACACTGCATGCCTGTGGTCCTCAGCCTTGGCCGTGCATCTGAGTCATGGTGTAGGTGGGGAGCCCTGCCCCGTGGGTCTGCCTGCTGGGGCTGGGGAGACCACCGCCTCGGCCATTGCTCTCCAGCTCTGCCTGCAGGCCGCACCTCTTGCTCACCCCTCGGCAGGGCGTCCATGACCGAGGTCAGGCTGGCCCTCAGGTGAGAACGCCCTTCCCACTTCTCTTCCTGAAGTCAGGCTTTTCCTCTGAGGTCCAGCTCGGGCACCACCTCCTTGTGAAGTTCCCCCCATCCTTCCACACCTGGCTGTGAGACTAGTTTCATGTGTCTCTTACTTGGCCTTCGGGACGGCAGCTGTGCTTTGTTCAAAACCCTGGCAAAAGGCTTTGTGCTTCGTGGGCACCTAGAAAATGTGTGTGAGGGCAGGCAGAGGGTATTTCTTAGATGCTTCCAGTGGCTCGACCTGCCCCCTGCTGGTCATGCCAGCACCCAGGTCCTGCCACCAGGATCCTGCTGCTTGGTTTCTCTCCCAGGTTGAGTTGCTCAGCAGTCTAACAGGCACCAACAGGCAGCCTTGGGCAAATCACAGAATGACGGCCTCTTCTCTCGGTGCATTTTTTTGTAGGATATCCTTACTGATCTGTCAGCGGAGAGTGAGACCCTCGACGTAGAGTGTGAGGTGCAAGACTGTTTGGCACACAAGGTATAAGCTCTGGGGTTTGTGATCTGTAATGTTCCATAGTGGAGAAAATCACAGGGGTCAGAATTTTTCCAATGCTGAATCTCTCCCATTAATGCTAACCATGTAAGAAATAATGACCATGTCCCAAATGCTGTGCTCAATAAGTGCTTTTGATTCTTACACTGTTCATTCTCACAACAACCCCATGAGGTGGATTTAGTTTTTAAGAGAAAGAAACTGAGGTTCAGAGAGATTGGGTAGTTTGCCTGCAACCATGTGGGAAATAATGTCAGATTGGGCATTCGAGCCCAGGTCTGTGGCTCAGAATGCATTAATTAAATAGCACATCCTCATGAGGGAATAAAAAAGATTTCATACAATACAAAGCAGTATAAGTGAAAACTAAACCTCACCATCCCTTCACAGAGGCAGACACTGCTGCCAGTTTCTGGCTCATCATTCCACGAGATTTTTGTGCAGATATAGCAGTAGCCAAGTTCCTCAGTTTCACTGTTTCGAGGCTGGGGGGCTGGGGACCTGGTGGGGGCATAAGCTCCTCTTGAAGGATAGAAGCTGCCTGTGCAGAGCCGAGGCTTTAACACTTGTGGGGAGTTGGGAATGATTCACCCTGGGGATGGTGAGAAGGCTGCAGGATGTGAGGGCTGGAGGGCAGCAGATTTCTACTTTTCCTTTATACACTTCTTGTTTTGGTGGTTTTTGTTTGTTTTAACCATTTTTAAAATAAAATGTTTAATTTTTTTTTAAAAAGAGAGTGTGGCTGCAGATGATTGGACCCCATCCTGCCTTGGCAGTTTTCAGCAATTGACTAAAATGTGGGCTTTTTCTGCCACAGGTTAAAAGCTTGAAAGTCCTTGGCATGTTTACTTTTTTTTTCTTTAACCCTTAACTGTCTTTTTGTTCCTCAATTCATAAAAGACTCCAGTTTAACTATTACTGGATGCAGGTACGTTAAGAAAAACCAAGAAAATCATTACGCCTTGTGTGTGTTGATGGCAATGGCTCCTGAATCAGGTTACTCCAGAGACACACCAGCCAGCCAAGCACGAAGTACTTCAGAGGCCATGGGGCCTTGGCTGCAGCTCTGCTCTGACAGGGACCTGTAGGCCTGGCTCTGGGGCTTCCCCTAGGCGCTGTGTGATGAGATTTTTGGTGACCCTCCGGCCTGGAAGGCAGCTGCTTTTGAGGCCTTGGGCACAATCTGCTCTGCTTTTGGCTTCAGTTGGGCTAGGTTTGGCTCTGATGCTGCCGTCAGTAATGGGTGCTCAAAGCTGTGCAGCTGAAAGCCGCCTTGACATTTCATTGGCTTTTTGTGTGTGCCAGGGAGGCTCACCAGCTGCAATTGTGTTCTCTTCTGTTCAGCTCTGATTAAACCCCAAGAACCAGACACAGGGTAGGTGCCTAATAAATGTTGAATGAATTTGACTGCATTGTATAGCTGCGGGAGAGTAAAGGGGAATTTTGTAGCTAGGAATTGCTGTCAGAATGTACACAGAATGTTGATGCCTTCTTTCTTATTTCTCTTACATGATGCCAGCGAGGTTCAGCATCCTACTTGCAGAATTATTGAATTACTGAATTTTTGGAATTTGCAGTTATTTTAGAGATTATCCAGAGCAGTCTCTTATCTTACACTGAGTTTCTTCCTCTTCCTGTTATAATTGCAAAAGGACAGAGCCTGGGTCCTGTCTCAGGGCCTAGTGAGTAACTGACAGGAAGTAAACACTCCAGAACTATTGCTGAGCCACAGGTGCTTGTCTCTGCACTATTGGAACTACTTCATTTTCAAGGAATCTGTTTGGTAGGACAGCTAGGAAATTTTAAATTTTTATTTTAAAAAATGGAGCCAAGTTCTGACCTTCCTAGAACTCACTTGTTAAGGTCTTAGTTTTGCCTTTGGAGGAACAGTGGAGGCTTAGGCAGCATCACTGACTTAGAACTTTGTTTTTTTAATTTTTAAAAAATATATATATTTTATAAGATGCTTAGATTACATAAATGTTACACAAAAATTACAGGGATTCCCATGTTCCCCACCTCCCATATCTCCCATAACATCCCACATAAACATCTTTCATTAATGTGGCTCATCACCTGCAATGGATATTTGTTTTGAAGTCACTTAAAAAGATCAGGCATTTCAGTCTAGACCTGACCGACCGTAGGGACTCGGCTGAAATAAATTGTGGTATATCCATAGAGCAAAATACTGTGTAGCTACAAGAAAGAGGCCACAGAAATGTATCCGTTGATGTGGAAAGTTGTTCCTGATGTGTCATCCATTCATTCCTTTAAATATTGAGTACCTGCTGCATGCTCAACTCTGTGCAAGTTGCCAGGAATAAAATAGACAAAAACACACATGGCTCCTGGTCCCACAATTCTTGTGTTCCATTTGAGGAGGCAATTGGAGAATCACAGATAAGGTTATATACACTATAATTTTGTTTTCTTAATCGTGATTGAACTTGCCTCGTCTGAGGGTTAATTGCCACCTTTGTCTATGTTTTTAGGGGATTTCTCAAGCTGCCAGATATGTTTACCGACGACTCATCAATGATGGGATTTTGAGCCAAGCATTCAGCATTGCTCCTGTGAGATTATATTTAATTTAATTTTTTTATATTTATTTTCTGTCATCAGCCATCTCTTATTCTAACCTCATTCTGCTGCTTGTCCTGTAGGAATACCGGCTTGTCATTGTGGGACACAGCTTGGGTGCAGGAGCTGCAGCATTGTTGGCGATCATGCTCAGAAATCCTTACCCACAAGTCAGATGCTACGCCTTTTCACCTCCCAGAGGGCTGTTAAGGTAAGTCTTTATTTTCATGCATGGTTTTCACGCATGTTACGACAAGGTACTTACAAGACATCTGGGCAAGACATCTTTAATTGGTAACCTAATTATAATTGCCTCATCCTAAGAAGTTTGTGTTTCACTGTCCTGTTTGGTTGTAGAAGAAAGACTGACAGCCCTTTCTTACATCTACCTGACCATAGCTTTGACTTCTTAAAGGATTTAATTCTAAGATTGTTTCTCTGATTCAACATATTTAATCCTGGACTGTTCTATATAACCGTTTAGCCCTGATTATAAGACATTTGTATCCATCAAGGAAAATTTGAAAACATAGAGAAGTGTAGACTATCTTGATACATAAGTATTTCTTTGCCTTTTTACCTTTTTGAAAGCTCATATGCTTATATATTACCTTTTTTTTTTTTTTAATTTTGGCTTAAACAATGGGAGTTTATTGGCTCATGGTTTTGAGGCTAGAAGTCCAAAATAGAGGCGTCAGCAAGGCAGTGCTTTCGCCCCAAAGACTGGCATTCTGGGGCTGGTTGCTGGTGCTTTTTGGGTCCTTGGCTTTTATGTCACCTAAACTATCACCTACCTATACTAACTTTTTTAAAGTTTGGGAGAGGATGTGGTTCAAGTAGTTGGGTGCCCACCTCCCACATGGGAGGTCCTGGGTTCCCAGTGCCTCCTAAAGAAGACAAACAGAAAATGAGCAGACAACAAGCAAAGAAACAATGAGCAAACAGATGAGGGAGCCATCTGGGGGTGGGGGAAAACTTATATGTGCTACATTTTTAAAAGCTTAGGAGAGCAGATGTAGCTTTAGTGGTTGAGTGCCTGCTTCCCATGTACGAGATCCCGGGTTTGATCCCCAGTATCCTTAAAAACACACACACAAAACAAAAAGACCCTAAAGCATGTCTTTCTGCAGTCAGTCCCTCCCCCCCCACCCCGCTCCCAGACGACCACTGTAGCTTTGCTTCTTCTAGAATGTCATGTAAATGGAATCACACACTATGTAGTCTTCTGTTTGGGCTTCTTTCATTTAGCAGAATGCATCCAGGTTGCATGGATGTTTGTTTTTTATTATTATTAAAAATGTATGTCTCTTGTTTGAAATTCTTGGATTCTTGAATCTCTGAATTCCTAGTCATGGTCTTTACACACATTACCTCTGTTCTGTTCTCTCTTCTTTCTCTGGGACTCCAGTTAGACCTCTCACTTCACTTACATGTCTCTGTTCTCGTTCCTATCTGCCATATCTTTGTCTTTGTTCTGTCTTCTGGACATTTTCTTCAAATCAGTTCTCTAGTTCACTAATTCTCTCTTCAGCTTTAACTTATGAATATTAATATAGTAATCTGTTAAAACTGTCGTTTTATTTTGGAAATATCCAAAGAAAGATTAAAAATTCAAACAAGAACACAGTATAATGAATGAACCCCCATTTAATCAGCTTCAGTAATTTATCAACATGACAAATTTTGTTTCCCCCCCATTCCCCAGAACCCCACAGATTACTCTGAAGCAAATCTGAGAACATTGTTTCAACTGTAAATAACTTACTATGTACTTCTAAAAGATAAGGGTTCAAAAAATTAATAATCCCTTGATATCCAGTAATGGATCACATTCTCCCAGTTATCTCATAAATGTTTTAGAGTGGGTTTTTTCAAATTAGGATCCAAACAGATTCCTCACATTGAATTGTTCCTTAACTCTTTTAATGTATACATTTTCCCTCCTCTTTTTTATATTTCTATATTTGTTGAAGAAACCTGGTTGTTTGTTCTGGAGAACTTGCCTTATTCTGGATTTGTTTATTGATATACTCATGGTGTCATTTAACATTTTACTGTCCCCTTGGTTATTTGTATTTCCCAGAAAATGGTAGTTAGCACATTGAGGTTGACTGTTGAGGCAATAATATATCATAAGTAGCAGTGTGGAACTGTGTATCACACTGAGAGGCATGTACTGTCTGGTTGTCTGTCTCTGATATTAGCAGCTAATGATCACCATTTAAAGCCATTGTTTTATTAGGGATTACAAAATGATAATATTCTATTTCTATAGTTCCTTCTGTATTTATTAACTGAAAATTATCCATATAGAAGGACTTTTCCTCATCAATTATTAGGGTACCCTGAGATATTGTTCATACAGGAAAAGCAAGATAATTGCATAAATGCTTTAATATTTCCCTTTGCTTTGCAGTATTCAGAATAATGAATTGGTATTTTAGCATTCTCTGAGGACATTAATTTTTTTAAACTACATTATACATAAGCTCACAAATGTCAACAGATTTGTATTTGAATCCATTGCAGTTATTCTTTTGTTACTCACATTGTCTGATCTTGGCCACCCCTCCCAAGTAGGCTTCTCCATACTTTCAGCATAACCCCAGTTTTCTGCTAATTTTCTTGCTTTCTGGTACAAAGTGTTCTAGGCTCAAGTTTTATTTCTTGTCCTATATCTGGAATTAACCATTTCTCCAAGGAGTATGAATTCTTTTTAGCAAGAATTGATATTTAGAAACTACAACCTGGGTGGGCTGTAGGGGTGTAGGGGCTTGGCATAAATTCTAGGCCTTTTCCGTGGAAAAAGGTAGGAAATATTCCAGATAGAAAATATACCCTTACTTCATATTGATAGCTTCTAATTTAAAGATCAGGATTTTTACTTAAATTGTGTACTTGTTTTTATTGAAATTCTTTATATCTTTTTTTCTTCTGTGCTAAAAATCTTGGTCTGATTCAGTCAACATTAACCTAGTTACCTCTTTGCATTTCTGTGTGTAATTTGTGATACCATCTTAACAGTATGATTTCTGAAAGCAGTTCAATATTATTTATAAATAGAGTTATTTGCAGCTTGTTTTATTCTTAGGATATATTCCTTCTAGGGATGTACTGTCAAACTGCTGTGGTTTTAAAGTCACTTGAAATGACTCTAGTTAATACACGATTAGATTGTTTCCTTTGGCTTTTGATTTTTAGGCATTTCTTTCTCACTTGATTTTGATTTAATTTTGTTGTATAATTTTGTAAAACATTAACATGGTTCCAGAGATAATTCTGGAAAGCACCGCACATTCAGAGAAATCTAGTTTCCATCCATTTCTCAACAGTGTCCTTTCTCTCCCCCAGTGGTAGCCAGTTTTAATAGTTTTTGGTTTATCTTATTTTCTTGAGTGTGTAGGTATACATATTTGTATTCCACACCTTTCCTTAGATAAAAGGTAACATATTTTATATACTATTCTGCATCTTGTTTTCATTGCTGTTTTTTAACTTTTAATAGTATATCCTGGAGCTCAGCCCCTAACAGTAGAGATAATAATCCTTCTTTCTTGTAGTTGCAAAGGATTCATTATTATATGGACGTGCCATAATTTATGAATTGGATACAGTTCTCTATGCAAGGATGTTTGGCTTGTAGTGCTGCAATGAGTAGCCTTTTGCATTTGTTTCACATTTTTGCTATTGCATCTTTGGGAGATAGATTTCTGTGGTGTGGTGGGGTTCCTGGGTCAAAGACTAACTTAACTGCCTATCCTTAGTCTGCCATCTTGATATGGTTTGAAATTTTTGTTCTGGAAGGTCTCTGTTGGATGTATTATGGCCATAGTACAATATGGCCAGTGATTCACTCTAACTGAAGTCTCTCGGCTTTATTTCTCCTCACCTTTAGAGGCTAAAGAAGAGTTGACTTCTGTGAAAACTGCTTACTGACCTGGCAAAAAGTTACTTTCTCTCTTTGACACTCTCTATGGGAAATGTAACCAAAGAACTTTTCTTATTTTAAAATTTCAGCAAATCCCTTCACGAATACTCTAAGAACTTCATTGTTTCACTTGTCCTTGGAAAGGATGTGATTCCCAGGTAAGATTTGTGTCTGTATTGGAGTAGTTGAAAGCAGAGTCCAAAGTACCAGGCCTCGGTCTTATCTGGATGTTTTGCTAACCAGGTTAAGTGTGACCAACCTGGAAGACCTGAAGAAGCAAATCCTGCGCGTCGTTGCCCACTGTAATAAGCCTAAGGTAACGCGGGGCACCTTTTTAGGAAGAGTCTGCAGGCGCTCTGGCCTATCTGGGACCCTGAATGTAGTTTTATCCGGATAATGGAATTATCAGAGATGATTTTCACTTCTTTGACTACTTTTTGCTTTCTAAAATACTTTGTGTTTTTATTGCCAATCAGAAAAATTTATGAAAGTAAATTTTCTCCTTATTAATTACCAAAACAAAAATTTTAAAAATTAATATCTAATGTCTTTAAGGGAAGGGTTTTCAACATTGCCTTAAAGTAAGGGTAATATTCCCTCACCACTGTATGGTTTGGTTTTTAAATGTTACTACCAAGGAACACCAATGTGGAGGCCCATTCACCTCCATACTCAAGACCCATGATTTTAAAGACAAAGTCGGGGAGCAAATGTAGCTCAAGTGGTTGAGCGCCTGCTTCCCATGTACAGCGTCCTAGGTTCAATCCCTGGTACCTCCTAAAAATAAAAATTACAAATTAAAAACAAACAAACCAGTAGCCATAGCCAGGCCCCCCTGAGTATGTATGTCCTAAACTCTGTGGGGACTGCTACCTGGGGGGCTGGCTCACTGGTGTGGGGGTTTGCAGCCTACTGAAGGTATCTTTTGGTGACAGGCAAGGCCATTCAGAGTAACCATCACTCTGCCTTTCTGCGTTTCACCCTTAGTACAAGATCTTACTGCATGGGTGTTGGTATGAGCTGTTTGGAGGAGACCCCGATAACTTTCCAACAGAGCTGGATGGGGACAACCAGCAAAACTTGACGCAACCTCTCCTCGGAGAGCAGAGTCTGCTGGCCCATGGGTCCCCTGCGTACAGCTCCAGCGACTCACCCCTGGACTCCCCTACCAAGTACCCCCCTTTGTATCCTCCTGGTAGGATCATCCACCTGGTGGAAGAGGGCACTTCAGGGAGGTGAGTGTGGACAGTGGGCTTTCCAGGGTCAGTCCCCCCCCACCTGAGGGCCTGTGCCCTGGTGTGCTGCTTCCCCCTCCCCACAAGTCCTGAGCTGAGGACTTAGCAGAAACTACACAGGTGAGGTGCTTAAACTCAAGTGATGCTTTGTTAAGTGATGTCTCACCTTTTATTTCTCAGGTTTTGCTGTTCTACTGCTCGGTATCGGGCAAAATGGTCACATGAATCAGAATTCAGTAAGATACTCATAGGCCCAAAGATGCTAACAGACCACATGCCCGACATCCTGATGAGAGCCTTGGACAGCGTGGTCTCAGACAGAGCGGCTTGTGTTTCCTGCCCAATCCAAGGGGGTGCCAATGTGGACATGGTATAGCCATGGCTATTGGACATACTCCAGGAGCAGTGGACTCTTGCTTTTGTTCTGAAACTCTCTAGAGTGGTTCCTACTCTGCCAATTCAGTGGTCTAAGTGAATAATTTAGGGGACATAATTTGGATCATGGTATTAGAGTTAGAAGAGAACACAGAGGATGCCGGGACTCTGCTGAAGGAATTAGTATCAAGAGCCTCAGGAAGCCCTGTCCCCACTGGCCTGCTGATCCCTGGGCCATCTTGAGAACTGCCCCAAGGACAATGGGAACCCCACAGCTCCCACATTACAGAACAACCCCTTTTACCTACAGGGTCTAGTCCCAGGGCAGTTTCGATGAGCCTGACTAGGCTTAGAGGTGGGCAGTTTTTTTCAAACCCAGTTTTCCTGGCTACACAAACATGTCCCCACTGTGAAGGACAGGAACCAGCCAGAGACGCAGCAGGTAGGGTATAAGGGTACATGCCCAAGCCTGCAGCAGCCCAGGGCTGCGGTCACCAATCTAGTTGTGCCACCTGACAGAAGGGTCACTCTCATGTAATGGTCTAACTCCTTGAGGTCGGCCAGTGGATTCAGAGGGAGTTAAAATAAAGCCCTTCCACATATTGCCCCAGCGTCTGTCCATACAGTGTCGCACTCTTGGGAGTCAGTGACTATAGAAAGCTGTCTTACTGGGGACCCTTATGGTAAAGTCAGGTTTGTTTCCAGCCACTCTGAACAGGGAAAATGAAATCTTAAGTTTTCTTGGAATTTTGACTAAAGATTGCAGATTGCATAATCACCCAAGGTGTCTAAAAAATAAAAACCTGAGTCCCAGCCCTGAAGATGGCAGAGTGAGACGCATCAGGACTCCATCCCCCTCAGAGAAGCTTTGAACAACCAGCAAGACCTGGCAAACATCTTTCTAAAAGCTCTAGAAAACAGAGTACTGCAATAACGGGATGCACTGAAATAAGAAAAAGGGCACTTAAAAGCAGGAGAATCTTGGGGGCACTCTGGCTGGCCCCTCGCATTCCCCTCAGGCTCAGCACAGAGCTGGCCTGTGAGTGTACAGATCACTGGTCCTGGTTCTGGAGGGAGCAGAGTTGCCCTCATGCACATACCTGGGAGCATGTAGGTCTTGCCTACTCCTTCTGGTCTGTGGCCTGTTCTAGAACTTGCCCTGAGTGTAGAAGGCAGCTCACAGAGGTCTCCTACAGAACGCTGTGGGACAGCAGTCAGGTGCAGTGCTCAGACCCCAAAGAAACCATTTTCTAGGAAG
>JAQZBX010060192.1:0-17285 GCA_029593785.1 Cabassous unicinctus | reverse complement strand
TTTAAGCAGAGCCATTTCATGGTGTATGCTTGAGGAGCCTAGGAAACTAAAATGGAAGCTAAATATTTTTTACTTCTCACATACAGAATGTCACACGTTTCTAAATCATAGCTTGTTCATTAGAATTGATAAATTATTTCCTGGAGAAGTTTGGCCCATATTATTGCAGAACCACTTTTAGGGGAAGCATTTTAAGTGTATGGGTTCTCTGCCCGTACCTTCCCTTCCTTGCTCTCTTAATCAACCCACAGGCAGAAAACAATGGAAATGTCCCTACGACACAGAGGGCTGACTTGTCTCCTTTGCAGGGGGTTAGCACGCGGAGAACAAGAAGCGAGTCTCTGTAACTAGCCTTCTAACGCACGGGGCCTCTCCCCGGCTACCGTGGACCCTCGGGTCCACTACTCGGTAGACGCTGATGGGTCAGCGAATGCAGGAAGGAAACATTGCCTCAAACTAGCATTTATAAATTTAATCAGATTGAAGTTAGGTTAAGAAGATGCACTCAGCTCTTTCACATCTTATCTCTGGACCACACTAAATGAATGGTTCTCAAACTGTTGTCCAAGGACACCTGGAAGGGGCAGGGGGTGTCAACATTTATTTTTATAATGATACTAAGATGATTTTTCCTTTTTCAACGGTTAAACTGTGAGTTAAAATTTACACTGGTGATGCAAAAGCAAAGGTGGGTAAAGCTGCTGGTACTTTAGCATGAAACAACGCAGTGCGCCAGAACTGTACTAGCAGCCGCAGTTGAATAGCAGCCGCAACTATACCAGTAGCCGCGGCTGTACTAGTAGCCACAACTATACTAGCAGCCGTGGCTGAACCAGTAGCCGCAACTATACCAGTAGCCGCAGCTATACCAGTAGCCGCAGCTGTACTAGTAGCCGCAACTATACTAGCAGCCGCGGCTGTGCTAGTAGCCACAGCATTCCTCTCTGTCACATACTCACAGAAAAAAAATCAAATTGCACTTAAGAATATCCTTGATGAAGCAGTAAATTACTTTACCAAATTCTAACCTCTGAGCATACACCTTTCTAAAACTCTGCCAAAACTACACATAAAGTACTTTTGCTGCTTACTGAGGGAGGATGGCTGTCTCAAGAAAAGGCACTTGATGATTGAGTTGCAAGCTGAACTAGCCACTTAAAAGAACGACCGACAAACTAGGATTATTCAGACTTGGGTAGCTGGCAGATGTCTGTTTGAAAATCAATAAAATTTTCTCACCAATTCAAGGAAAATTACTGTAAATATTTGTTGCCAATGGTAGAATTTTGGAAAACTTATATCTAGCTGGGAACTTTACAGTTTCCCAATTCTTAAAGACTCTTCTGATGATATCAGCAGTGATATTTAAAAAATATAATTTTTGAGGGTTATATACAGAAATGTGTCAACATTTGGAAGAATTAACAATGAATTAATATTTTGTAAGTGACAAGTGCAACATATTTTAAAAAATCACACATGGGAAAAAGACCCACCCATTCACAGTACAAGATAGACCAAACAGGATTTTAATTTAACAGAGTGCAAAAGCAAATTGATACAGTCTCAGATTCCACATTGCAACTAACTTTCAAGAAACTACTCCTCCTCCAGCTTTGCTAGTATGAAAGAAGAGTGAAATGTAAAATAATACCACTATTCTCACCCATTATTATGCTTTGGAAATCTCTTATTTTAAAAGTTTGGTTTTCAAATTTTGACCTGTAACAGGTTTACTATATTTTTTAAAGGAATAATGATACATATTTTATAATTTCTCAGTTTTAATTACTAATCCATTAAATATCATAGATATAGCCTACATAAACAAAAACTATCTGGGGTCCTCAATAATTTTTAAGCATGTGATAGGATCCTGAAACAGATAATTTGCAAACTGCTGCTCTGGGTGAACTTACCACCCTGTACATATTTCACCAAGCCATTCTCTTAGTCAGTCAGTCTGTCTGTCTCAGCCCACAAATATTTATTTATCACTAAACTACCAAGCAACATTCTAGCAACTGGGTATAGCACAGTAAATAAAAGAGACCAATCCCTGTTCTCCTGGAGTTTATGTTCTAGTGGCGTTAGACGGACATGCACAGATAAACAAGGTATAAGTGAGGTATCCTCTGGCTGTGGTAAGTCCCACAAAGGAAGTAAGCCAGGGTGATAGGACAGGGGCTCGCAGAGCCACTTAGAGTGGACACTGCAGAAAGGCCTTCATGAGCCGATGATGTTCAAGCTAAGCCAGGCAAAGATTTGCAAAGCACATTCCAGGGAACAAAGAAATAAAGAGCAAAGGCTGGCGTGCAGAGAGGTGGGCTAGAGCCAGAGCAAGTGGTGTCTGGTGGGTCAGGAAGGAGCTTAAGTTTTATACATGGAGAGACCATTTCTTACCTATTTGTTTTCCCTCCACCAGCCCCTTCTGCCAAAACTAGTATTTGTGGAATTCTTTCAATCACATGCCAAAGGCCTCTCACCGTCACCTCCCACCCCACCTCCAAATCAACGGAATCACCTGCTGGGAGAAGCAGCAGCAAAGCCTTCCCAAGGGTGAAAGAGCCTCACACTATTGCAGAGAATGTTTTGTTCAGAGGGTGATTATACAGAGGGCAGCAGAGGAGGAAGAGATGGGGGTGCTCACAGGAACCAGAAAGAATGGACACCCTGGGCTCTGAAGGGACTGTGGGTGGGTGTGGCGGGGGGGCGGGGGATTTCCATCAGGAGTACAGGACGTGGTAAGGAAGCTAACTCGGGGCACTTGCGTCTCACCCATCAGGCCGACCTCGTGGGGCATGAGGTGGGGTATTTCCCTGTGCCCCAGCACCCCACTGGAGCACTCACCTCCTGAGGGAACAGCCCACCTTCGAACTCCTGGACACTGACAGCCCCAAACAGAGTGGAGGACCCAACGGCCCATGCGAGGCCGCTGGCTTGGAAGGAAGGGCCTGCTCCTTGAGGTCTTTGGGACACTCAGAGCCACTGGAATCCCAGGAGCCGGGGGCAGTGGACCACTCAGCCGTTCCGGACTGTGCTTGTGACAGAAGGTCCTTAAAGAGCCCCTCCCTTGCCTGATTGCTCGCCTGTTTGTTTTCACCCCGACATCATTCTATCATAGCGGAGAACAAAACAACTAACCTTACTCTACCTCATCAAGTGTCTGAGAGGACAAAACAAAACTAGAATGCAGACTCGAAACTGATTTGCATTACAGCTTCAGTTTATTCTCCTCCTGCACATAATCCCTTGCCCTCCTTAGTTTCAAATAATACTTTCCTTAGAATTGGGAGTGGGACCACACTGCAGAAGTGTTGGATTTTACTTACAGATATATAACTACGAATGCCACGTGCTTGATAATCTGTGGCACACCTAAACTGAGGTAAGCCTTGTTAAGGCAGCAGTTTGTTAGCTTCTTAGGTGCATTTTCCTAGTCGAGACAGAAGAAACTTTAAAAATCAGGTGAAGTCCCTTCAGCCGACAAGCATAGTTATTGAGAATGATTAAAGATATATCCTAGAACAAAAATTATATGTTCTTACCTTAATTAGTGAGAGTTAAGGATGTTTCTACCATAAATTTTTATACACAGAAAAATCTGCAGAAAATTCTAATATTTACAGACCCCCGGAGCCCATGCATGGAGCCCCATTAAAAATCTCTGCTAGACAGTGAAGTTTGATATCTTCCAGTTCCTCATCAGAGAGTTTTGTAGCAAAGAAGTGACATGATCTGATGTATATTTGTAAAAGGCCAATCTGGTAGTTGTTTAGAGGATGGGTTTTAGGAAGGCAAGAGTCGAAGTTAAAGGATGTTGTGATGGTGGAATGATGAGTAGTGACACAACGTGAGTGAAGACAGCAGCTTGGACTAGATAAAGAGAACCAGAGGCCTGGCTTAAAGAGGTTTATAAAAGATAAATTTCAAGAAGAGAGAAAGCAGTAATAGCCTGCAAGGTAGGTATTATTATTATTACAAATATAATAATGCAATAAAATGTAAGACAAAATAAAAAAGATGCATTGAACCATAATACTTAAATAAATTGAATTAGTTTAAAATCTTCCAGAAATCAACACCTAAGCTCAGATGGTACTACTGGAGAAGTCTACAAAACTGTCTGTAGCAATCAGAATCCTATCAGAAGACAGAAACCAGTCTAATAATTTGCACAGGGAAAATTTAATTAAAAGAATAACTAGAAAAATGTGGATAACTATGAAAAAAGACTTCGAATGCAGACATAGCAGGTACCGGAAGCGGAGCAACATCCAGGATTGAAAGTGAGCAGGAAGGGAGCTCGGAGCTCTGCAGCCCATCCCCATGCCTGCTCTCCAAGCTCTTGTCGGTACAAACCGGCACGCCTTGCACCTCTTTTGCTGCCTCTTCCTGAAGCAGGCCTTGTACTTCTCTGCCTGGGCTAGGCTGGAAATGAGTTTTTATGAACCTGAAGGCAATGAGGGATGGTGGGGGAGGTTACTGCAGGCAGCCTAACGGTCCCAGATGAAGCCATTGAAGACAATTTATGCTAGTAAATTAGGGATAGTAATCCCCTCAGGTGAGACGGAGGGGCCAGCCCTTCTTATCAAACGGGCAAGGAGGAACAAGGAAGTTTCAAGAAAACACAGGGATCCAAAATTCTCACCTTCTTTATCTACCCAAATCCCTCATTTCAAGTAGGGTGCCCCTCCTTCCCAACCAATTTCCTTAGCATATGGGACTTGGCAGGTAATAGGCTTTGCAGCTTTTGTACATGCTCAGCAGTGTATGCCCTGAGGCTACATAAGTCAAGGAACTTCTTGAAGGCAGTCATGGCGTCTTCCAGATATTCATGATAGCACTTGGAAGTTCAAAGCCTTAGTTTTATTTTTATTTATCTTTTATTTTCATTTATTTAATTTTGTGTTTTTATTTTCATATGCTCTCTTTCATAGGCTCTCACTCATAAATGACCAGCCTACCCTACAATCTTTGCAATCAACACTGTCAGCATGGCAACTGTACCAGAGCCACTCTCAAAACCATGTCCTCTCCCAGCACTCAAGTCCATGTCACCACCAATGCAATTTAAATCATGGCGAAGCTGCTGTATGCCCAGGAATTTTAGCATCGTATTTTCTCCAGCAGGAAATTATCTGTGTGCTTATCAAAATATGAACAGCAGAAACTTAGAGCCCGATTTTGTAGCTTTACTTCATACTGCCAGGACAATTCTGTCCATCAGTCAGGGTCCTGGTGGAAAGATATGGCGCACGTGAAAGGATTTATCTGAAGACGCTTAAGGAGGGGACCACGTACAGCTGTGGCTAACCACAGGAATGGCTAATTGAACCAACAACATTGGTGGCACCGCTGGACTAGTAGCACAGGAACCCTCTACCACCTGTATGTCTGAAGGGTCAAGAAGAGGGAACTTGATTATCAGAGGTCAGAGGTCTAAGGGAACGAGAGCCACAGAGAAGGGCGCCCCAGCATGATCTGCTGACCCTCAGCCAGGGTTTAGGAGGAAGGTAGCCACTGCTGACCCTCAACCACGTTGGGGGAGAGTGGGAAAAATAAGTGCCCCAATCGCCCACTCCACCTTGCCTTCTAATGGCTCCAGCTATTGCCTCCCACACCCTAACCCAAATGGAAGGCTGAGCACAGGGGGGCCTGGGTGAATCCACTCCTATCAGCCAACCTTCCTGAGCATACAAAAGGGTAGAGATGAACAGATAAATGATCTGAGGGAACAAATGAAGAAAACTCATAAGAGCTCCAGAATTCATTTTCTAAGGCCAGCATAACCTTGACAGAAAACTTTGACAAGGACATTTCAGTAAAGAGAAATTACAGACAAAGTTCACTCATAAACATGGATGGAAAGATCCTTAAAAAATTATGAGGAAACTGAACCCATTAATAACATAAAAAGGAGAACAAGGAAGTTGGACTTATTTCAAGAATGCAAAGTTAATTTAACATTTTAAAATCAACTACTGTAATTCACTACATTGGCAGAATAAATAATAAAACTGATAGAATCATCTCAATAGATACAGAAAAGTCTTTTGTTAAAGTTCAACATATACTAAAATTTTTAAAAACCTATTAACAAACTAGGAATCAAAAAGAACCATCTTAATCTGATAAGATATATCTATAAGGGATCAATACCAAAATTATATTGAGCAAAGAGATGCCTAAAACTTTTTCTTAGAAATTAAAAACAACAACAAGGATACCAAGGTCCTAGCAATAAAAGTCAATAAAAGGAAATATAAAAAATTAGCATTGTTTGCCATGTGTCTTTCATGGACCTCAGGAAATTATGTTCTTAAATTGGTCCATTCCTGTGGGTGCAAACCTATTATGAGTCTTTGATTAGATTAGATTCAGTTTCGGGTTGTTTGATTAGATTACTCCAGTAAGGAGTAGCCCAGGGTAGGTCTTAATCCTTTTCCTGTAGTCCGTTAACTGGAGTCTGTGGAGTCACTGACAGAGAGAATTCCCTAGAAGCCAAGAGAGAGGAGGCCCCAGGAACCAGAGCTAAAATCAGTGGACACAGAGGCTGAGAGGAGGTCCCAGAAGCCAGAAGCTGAAATCCATGGACACAGAGGCTGAGAGGAGATCCCAGGAGCCAGAGCTGAAATCCATGGACACGGAGGAGGCCCCAGGAGCCAGAGCTGAAATCCATGGACACAGAGGCTGAGAGGAGGCCCCAGGAGCCAGAGCTGAAATCCATGGACACAGAGGCTGAGAGGAGGCCCCAAGAGCCAGAGCTGAAAGCGACGAGGCCCAGAGGGGAAGCGGGGAGACAAGGAGATGCCTCCATGTGCCTGATCACCCGCAGCTGCAGCTCAGGGAGAAAGCATCTCCTGATGATGTCTTGATTTGGACACTTTCACAGCCTCAGAACTTTAAGTCTATGAGTTAATTAATCCCAATGAAAAAGCCAACTTATTTCTGGTATGTTGCCTTGGCAGCTTTTAGCAAACTAAAACACCATGTTATGATTATATATGTAAAAAAAAATCCAAAAGAATCTAAAAATATATATTGATTAGCAAGTGAATTAGCAGGGTTTCTGGATACTATAATAATACCCAAATAATTGCCGTTTGTTTTAGTTTCCTTGGCTGCTCAAGCAACTACCATGAAACAGGTTGGTTCCAACAACAGGAATTTATTAGCTCACAGTTTTAAGGCTAAGAGAAAGTACAAATCAAGCCATCAGGAGGCGATGCTTTCTTCCTGAAGCCTGGAGTTCAGGGGCTGCTGCCAGTGAGCCTTGGTCCTGGCCTCCGTCACGTGGCCGTGCATGTGGCAGCCTCTCTGGCCTCTCCCTTCTCTTCCAGGTTCCCTTGAACTTCAGCTTCTGGCTCCCTCTGTGGCTTTCTCTCCATCTGTCTGAATTTCATTCTGCTTATAAAAGACTCCAGTAATGGGATTAAGACCCATCCCTGGGCCACATTTTAACCAAAGTAAACTCATCTAAAGGTCCTACTTAAAATGTTTTTACACCCACAGGAATGGATTAAGTTTAAGAACATGCTTCTCTAGGTACATACCGCTCCAAACCACCACACCTTTATGTACACCAGCTATAAAACACTTATTCAGAATATGAATGTTTTTAATTATTCCACTTACAATACTAGTAAAATATCAAATCCCTAAGAATAAATCTAACCAAGTACATGAATAGTACTATATAAAATACTATAAAATTTTATGGAGCAAAATTAAAGACCAAACCAAGTAGGAGAAAATCATGTTCATGGATTAGAATATTCCATACTGGAAAGATATCAGTTCTTTCTAGATTTATCTATAGTTTCAGTGCAATATAAATCAAAATTACAAGTTTGTGGTGTGATGTAACAAGATGATTCTAAAATTTATATTGAAATGCCAAGGATCAAGCATAGACAAGGCATTACAGAACATGGAAGAGAAGAAGGAGGGGGGCTGAGGAGAGGGGGGCAGAGGAAACTGCTCAAACCACCATTCATCAAAGCCTGCAATAAACATTCAATAACTTTTAAAGAGTGTAATTTTTGCAGATAGACAAGTAGACCAATGAAATAATATAGAGATCCAGAAACAGATAACAAGCATGTATATGCAGAGCCGACCTAAGGAAAACGAGGGAAAAGGACACTCCTTTAATGACTAGTGTAGAACCAGACAACCTTACAGAAAGGAAACGCCCTGGCAAACTTGCATGTCCTGCCGCTGTCCCCACTAAGACCGGCAGCTCTGCACGTTTGGACTCTCGTCTCAGCCCGTCCTCAGGTGAGCTAGTCCACACCCGCCCACACGTGGCACACTCCATGGAGCAGTGGGTCCATCGCCTGCAGCACTGCTGGTGGTAACTGGGGAAGGGGTGCTGCTGGCCCCAGTGGGTAGGGGCAGCTGCCCACAGCAAAGAACTCTCTGGCCCCAAATGTGCTGCTGTTTTGAAACCCTGCTGTAGAGCGAGTGGGGGCCTAGCTTGAACCTGTAACCTGAGTCCACTGCATTGTACTAGTTCAGATCACAAGCTCATCCAGACTCAGGAGGCTGGGAAGCAGATTCCACCTTTTGGTGGGAGGAGCCACAAAGACCAGCCATTTGCCATCTACCACAAAAGCCAGGTGTCAATGGCATCTTAATGAGATAGGGAAATTGATGGAGAAGTAGGTTGGAGTTACTTTGAGGGACTCGAGATGGTTCTGAGATTAGCGGCGTGGAGCACTGGGGAGCTTTACTAAGGTTAAGAGGGCACCATGTCTGTCCTGCGGATTTTGAGACATCCACAGGACATCTACGGGGAACCTGACACACGTCAGTTAAGACCCGTGAATGGGGGCTACCAAGCAGCATTGAAAGTTAATATAAATAAGAAAACCTGCAGTTTATATCATCACCATACTGTCATAAATAAAAAAGAATCCAAGTTCAGCTGAAAAAAAAAAAAGAAAAAGAATCTAGGCCGTCACTAAGGTCTCATGATGAGTCAGCCAAGAGGGAATTACATTCCACAGCAAACACAAGGATTCTTCAAAATCCCCCAAAGTTCCTTTCCACATTGTCATTCCTCACATCTTCTCTCCCTTTCCCTTTACAAACTCCAAAACCTGCACTCATCCTGCCTGACTCTCTCTTTTCTTTCCTCCACTCCTTATCTTCCTCCAGCCTGAGACATTCCTTGCATCCCGTTTCTTGGAATCCCTGTATCCTAGCAATCTACCGTTATCGCAGCTTTGCAGCTCACCACCCCACCCAATGAAACCAAAGAATCTTCCTCAGTACCTTCCTTTCACTTTCTGAAAAACTGCTTCTATTTTAATTTTTAAAGCTCCTATCAAGTTGCATAGAAGAAAAGATTCTCTGGTGTTCTCTTGCAGGCACGAGGCCTGCACAGCCTCAAGTGTAAGTGAGCAGAGGCTTCAGAGCCACGGCACAACCCAGGCTTCCGCCACCCGAAAGGGCGTCCCGAAAGCCCGCCGGCGGCAGAGGCAGAGGACACGGCCCGGGTCGGGCCTCTCCCCAGGCTGAGTCAGGACACCCAGGACGCTGCCGGGGCCATCCACAGGCGTCTCCCCCTGGAGCTGAAGGCAGAGCATTTCTTACCTCTGTGACAAATACCACCTATTCCATCGCCAAGCCTGCATTTGTGACTCATTTTAAAGTATTTTAATTCTTCTCACAAAACGACCTGCCCCTGCCTCCATTACTTCCCTCCAAAAGCACACAGGCTCTGCTTTTTTGAATATTTTTAATAGTCCTATAATTAAAAATCCTTCCCCTTCCTACCCCTTTTCATGGCAATATCTTCCATTTTCACACACAATTTTTTTCTCCCTGAATAGCGAGGTGGCTGCGAACGTCTGTTGCTATGGCAGCAGCGGAGCACTGCGAACCGCTGGTGGCTGCAGCATTTGCAGGAGACCAATTACCAAGCCGGAAGCTCTAATTCTCCAAACAGGGACAGCAGTGAGCAGAGTTAGAGAATACTGCTCACTACACCGCGAAGGAGAAGGGCAAGCCAGGACCTGGGGCACAGCCAATGCGGACGAGCATGTCCACCCTAGTGAAGCGGTTGTTTCCAGCCGCCTGGTGAAAAGGCGCTCTGCAGCTACCTGACTGCGGCCCGGGAGACCAATACCCCTCCTGCGCTGGCTGGAGGGCCACCCTACAAGTCAGCAAGCCATAGCACAAACTCCTGAGCAACGCGACAAGCCCAGCAGGACTTGGCCGTCCCCTTAGACTTAAAAAGAGAAATCCTGCATTCAATGCTCGGCAGCATGGAAAGAAAGCTGCAGCTACATTTCTTATCCTTCCCCTTCTTGAAGATGAGAAGGACAAGTCAAGGAGTCTTGGTATCTATCAAAAACATCACTGCTGGTCCTCTAGGTCCAAGCGGTTGGGAAGTATTTTATGGATTTTGTTTCCCAGTTATCCTAAGGAAAATGTTAACATGAACAATTAACATGTTTCCGAGCTCTTCCAAGCAATGCCTGAAGGAGCCACCTCACAAGGACTTATACTGGACAGAATCTATGGGATGGAAATCAGTGTGTCTTCAAGCCATCATCAGGTCTAGGACCTTACGAACCAGGACCTAAGGCTCCAGTTTGTCACATTCACAAAAAACAACTGAACCATCTCCTCGCGGCTCATCCGACTACTCAGGCTTTTTGATCCTTCTCCATCATTCACAAAACAGACCAGTCTTCTACACACATAACTAGCACTAAAATTTGTTATTTAGGGAAGCGGGAGTGGCTCAGTCGATAGAGCCCCCGTTTACCATATGGGAGGCCCCGGCTTCACTTCCCGGGGCCTCCTTGTGAGGGCAGGCTGGCCCGCGCGGCGCGAGGGGCTGATGCAGCGGGACCTCACAGCGAGGGGAAGATAAGCAGACACGGAGAAGACACACAGCGAATGGACACAGCAAGCACAAGCAGCAAGGGGGGGATAAATAAATAAATAAATAAATCTTTAAAAAAAAAATTTGTTATTTAATTGAGTTTAAGCAGACAAACTGAGAAGTTGCTAAAAACAATTAACTATACCAAATTTGAGTAATTGAGCATGACTCAAATGCGATAAAAAGATGTTAAAAGACTTTAATTTCTGCATTTTTAAAATTTATCATCAAAACATTAAACCCATTTTTCTCTGGACCCCAAAAAGGTGTTCAGCCCTGGTTTGTAGAGGCAGTTTGTACGCTGGAAACAACAGGGTCCAGAAATATTTTTTTTTAAGTTCTAGCTCCTGTTGGGACTCTAGCTGACTGTGCGACCTTAGGCACGCCCCTGAGACTCACTTTCCTCATCGGTAAATTCCCACCCCGGTGAGGACCAAATGTCATCATACCTATGGAGGCAAGTCAAGAGCTAGAAGGTGATAAGACTAACCCCTCTGTGCCTTCTGCTTTGGGTCTTTAGACAAATTTCAAATTCCCACCGAGACAATGTTTGGGCACCTAAAATCACACTCCACCAGCACCTTCTGCTTTACTTAGCTCCTTCGCACTTTCCACTGCATTGCACAATACACATTTTACTTACTTGTTTTGTATATAGACTCTTTACTTGTTAGAATGTAAGCTCCACAAGAGCAGAGGTTTTTGACTGTTTTTTTCCCTCATTTAGCCAGACTGTAGGTGCTTATAAATACTTTGGAATTAATGAATGCAAAAACAAAAGAATAAATCTTTGGTGTTTTTTTAGAAGGTTTTCATAATGATGGAAACATAGCGATAGTCATTACATCTGATCACATCCGTTAAAATCAACAGGGCCCACGATATTGAGTTGGGGACCAGCAAGGAGAGGCCCCTGCACAAGCCGGCTGGCAACGCAGCTCCTGCCTCTGGAGCATTAGCACCACATGGCCACGCGGCGTGAGCAAGGGCTGTGAAGGGCGAAGCATCAGCAGAGAACTGTGGTCTGCGCTGCTACCAAGCAGGGGGCTTCCAGGGCCCTAGCACTCTGTCAGGGACATCAAGCACAGTGGGAGGAAGAACAGCAGTTGCGGTGCAAACATTTTCAGAGGCGGAGAGAAGGGCGGTGCGGCTGGCCTGTCCCCTCTGCTGAGAGCGCATCTGGGCAGCTGGGGCGGGCCACGGAGATTGACGTGCCTCAGTGTCCATGGAACTCGCAGGAGAAGAGCCATAGCGCCCGCTCAGAGGTGCTGCCAATTAAAACGTGGAGGCTAAAGTGCATGTTCAGCACAGTATAAAAGGCACAACTGAAACCATTTAAACACACATCTGGGAATAATAAACCACTGCTTCCTGCAAGTGTCATGAAAATGAGAAGTTTCTTCTGACAGAGTCCCTTATTCTTCTGGTATTGTTTTCTTGGTATGATGCCTTTTAGTGCATACAATTAACTTCCAAAACACAGTTTGCAGCGTTAAAATTCAAAATAGTTTTCCAGGCTCCTTATGTCTCTTTTCTGCACAGCCACCAGGTATCAGCTCTTGAGCATCGTTTTCGATGGCAGATGTCTTCTGGTGGGGAAACAAGGGACGTCCCAGCCCTGTGTGCTGGGCAGTTCCAGGACTTCAGCCAGCGTCCTCAGCTAAGTCCAAATCGGGCTTCGGTGTCAGCCAAGGGTCGTAGATGGACACGGGAGCCCCTGCGCGTCCATTGCGAGGGGGTTGGTCTTTGGTCTGAAGACAGGAATGGGTGGAGAAGAGGAGTTGCCGGGATGCCTGAAGGAGTGGAGGGCGGAGAAGAACAGAGAGCCTCAGCCCTGTGTCCCCTCTCAAGACCTGGGGGCAGTTTTGGGCCCCGCGGAAGAGGAGTTAGGAACAGGGGCTGGAGCGGTGACAGTGGGGGGAGACGCGGCGCCTGCAGGCGCAGGTGGGAAGGCTCTGCACAGAGGAGTCCAGCCGTCCTGGCCCCCATTCCCTTCCCCGCACGGGGCAGCGCCCCAGCTGTCAGCCCAAGGCGCGCAGAGAGCACCCCGCAGAGCCTTCCCGGAACCAGGGCGGAGAGAGGGAAGGAGCTTTGCTCTCAGGCCCTGTGAGCTGGCGGCGGCTCCCATGCAGGGAGCGCCCAGGGCCGTTGCATGTGGGCGTCAGTGTCAACAGGACCTGGTCTGTGCCCTCCAAATACGTTTGGGAAACTGGTTACTCGAAGTGTCGTCGCCTGAAAAGCCTTTGAAAGAACTGAGTAAGAAACGCACTGGGATGTTTGGTGCTGCGCCTTGACGCGTAGACGCTCCTGGATGAACCTGGCAGCCCCACGGTTTTCTCAGTAGCCTGAGTGCAAAAGAGCAGAAGCGCCCGTCCCACCGGCCCTCTCCCCCACCGACCCCTCGCGTGAGCGGCTGCCAAGGTCACAGGCCACAGCTCGCCAAGGTCACGGCCCACAACTCGCCAAGGTCACGGCCCACAGCTCGCCAAGGTCACGGCCCACAGCTCGCCAAGGTCATGGCCCACAGCTCCAGGCCCTGCAGGAAAGCCCATGCCAGGGACAGACGCATGGGAACGTGACATGACCTTGTCCTCAGCCTCACTGGACTCTCACAAGTATCTTACAAATTAACAGGATCCTCTGAAGAAAAGGAAGACATTCTTTACTTGAAATACTGCCAATATTAAAAGAGCAAGGGTCCGTCATAAGCATGTCTAGCTGAGAGACGAAATTTTTTGTAGCTAATTTCCATCTCATAATGTTGTCATTTCAGTTTCTCTTGATTCAATATCCTATTTTCAAAGCCTTGTCAATTTGCCCTCACAAAAGGGCTATAGAAAAAGGAGACAAAAAGAAAAGCCTAATTTAATAAATTTAAAAAAGAGCCTGCAGACCTAACCTGACAAAATAAAATGTCTAGCTCTCCTGGGGCCTGCCACAGCCATTTCTTCCAGTTCATCTACTGCTGACAAGTTTTACGTTGTCTTGAGTTATTTAATCATATGCATTACAGGAATGCACTACATCTGACAAATATAAAGTGAAATGAACTGCTTCTGTTTTTCCCAGATTTCAATACATAATTGTGTGGACTTTCTAAGTAATAAAATTATAAAATGGTTGCAAATTAAAATATGAAAATTCAAGGCTTTCAGTCAGACGGTTGACTCAAAGTACAAGAATCGGAAACGCCAGGCTGCTTTTGCAGTCCTGAGATCCTCGCCAGTCCTGAGTAAATCTGCACTAACACAGACAGTCCTTTGTGCAGGGTCAGGAGCCCCAGGCCCTTTTCTCTGAGACTTTGCCACACATTTACATGACAATGTCGATTTCTACAGCCATGAGACTTTTATCAACAGCAGCCAGTCCAATTGCTCATTTTAAAGGTTAGAAATCAACAAAATCCAGTAAAAATAGTCTTTTTGCTTTTCATCTTTATGAAAAGATAGTTAAAAGTCCTATTCCAAGAAAATGCTTGTAAGGCCTCTGTTCACACAGGCCTAGCCCTAGAGGCCTAAGAGAGAATGCATTTTTGTCACCAAGCAACAGGAAATATGATGCGAAAAGACTGCAGATTTGTCTCTCTCCAGAGATGTTTGAATTCTCCAAACAAAACTACCAGGTCCTACTAACTTTGTATCTTCTACAATGTGCATAATTGACACCAAATAAGTATCAAAAGAATAAACTCTCTCATGTGTGATATACCAAATATGCCTCCTCCTCAGCTTATTCTGGGAAAGATTTATCAGATCTTCCATGTAATTTTCCCCAGCTGTAGATGGTATCAGCAGGAGATGCCCAATTCTGCATACAAACTGAATACTGTCAAACTACGGGCACTACACATAGCGGACTTGACTAGCACCTGACTTAACCTCTGCCTGTGCATAAAGAGAGTATTGGGAAGAAAGAGCATAAAGTTGGAAAACACCCACATTTATCTTAAATGCCCTACTGCAGGAGTCTTAGTCTGCCGGGGCTGTTTGACGAACACCACAAAACTGGTGCACTTAAACAACAGGAACTTACTGTCTCACAATTTGGGCGGCTAGAAGTCCAAGATGAAGCTTTCCACAGGCCGTTCTTTCTTCTGGTGTCGTCTCACAGAAATCCTCAGGGCTCCTTGGCTTGCAGCTCTGCCTCCGCGCACGGCAATGCGCCTGGCAACCTGCCGCCTTCTGGCCTCACTTCCACGTCCATTTTCCTTCGCTCAGAAGGACGCGTCTATTGCATTGAGACCCACTCTCGTTCAGTCTGGCCACACCTTAGCTAATAATAGTGTCTTCAAAGGTCTTATTTACAAACCGGCTCACTTGTAGAGGACCAGGCGCTACAAATTCAGCATGAGTCAATCCCCAACAGTGAGGGCTGCACATGAAAGCATTTTTCTTTCAAAAGAATATTCTCCACCTACAGAAAGATCTTAGAACTTGGTTGTGTTGATCTTATCCTTGATCATAATGAAAGCATTCTCTCAGTCTTTACTGCCCTAATTATGGAAAAGCATCCTAAATTTTGTCCTTTTGCCAGTAAAGTACACTTTACAGGTATACTTGGTTTGTTGAGCAAACTGTCCACGGCTTATTGCCATTTAGATTGAAAGAATTGATTTAGGGAGGTGTGGGGAGTGGGGCATATGGGGATCCCTTTATTTTTTGTGTAACATTTATGTAATCTAAGTATCTTTTTAAAAATAAAAAAATTAATTAAAAAATAAAAATAAAATAAATATTTTTTAAAAGATCCAAACAATACACATGCATATAAAATATGAGAGCCCCCCACTTTCCACCCTGAAGACAACTAATAAAAATAATTCAATATGAAAAAAAAGAATAGATTTAGTCACCCCATTTCACATGCTCTTCCTCAAATATGTGTTTTTATGCTAAAAAATGTTTAAAGCTACCCAATTGAGTTTTATATATGTAGGGTTGGATTGGTGATGGATGTAGCATATAATTATGCAGAAGTTAACAATATGCTTCTATCAACAACCAATTTTCAACTTCTTTCTGGAACTGGCAAAGAATCATTATAAAACTGTTTTTTATTTAGTTCTTCATAGGTAAAAAAATTCCCTAAAAACTTTCTAAACAGCTTTACAAAAAAAATAATTCATCTGTAAGCATTATAAGCGTCTCTGAAGAGGAGGTGGCCCTGAGCCAGTGAAGAGACGCTCTCTGGCTCGGCCCCCAGTGTTCCCAGGGACTTCTGCACCTTCTCGGCACCTGCCCTGGTACTGAAGGCACAAAACCAGGATGGACAGACAGGACCGGAAAAGCCCCCACCGAGAGGCTCTGGGGCATCGGCTCTCCTCAGCTACGCACAGTTCAAGTCCCACCAGCCAGGCTCCTCATGACTGTAAGGGCCGTCGCAGGCACTGTGCCCCCCCCAGCCCCCCACGGCCCTCCACCCCGCCTGAGCTCCCACAGCTGTCGTGGACCGTTGTGAGCTCGCTGCAAGCCCTCAGGCAAACTCCTGGGGCTGCCGCCGCCTGGGGCCTTCTCTGCCCCGTGGGAGGTGGCAAGGCGGCCTCAGAGCGGCCCGGAAGTGCCGGGCCGCCTTCAAGCGGTGAGCCTCAGGGAGCGCGCAGGCGGACAAGCAGCCACTTGCCTCTGCGGTCTTGGAGGCGTCCCCAGCGGCCGCACTGCGTTCCGGCAGGGGCGCCCGCCTCAGTGCCCTCTCGCGGCTTCTCTCCCTTCCCCTCTCTTCTCAGCTCCTTCCCTGCTGCGTCCTGGGTCCTCCCAGATAAACTCGCTACAGCCAAGGCCTTTCTCAGGCTCTGCTTCCTCCGCGAGGCCGCACTGAAGACAAAGCCTTCCTTCCAGCAGAGTCAGTGGTAATGGGCAGCCTAAGGCGGTGGAGCTGCTGGGCAAGTGGGAAGTACCACCTGACCTCGCAGCTGCCGATGTGTTCCAGCCAGAAGGCTGTGATACGCAGTTCACTAAGAAAATCTCAGAAGGGGAAAATTCCCCACCTTCGACCCAGGCTGTTTTCTGATGCAGTTCCTGGGTCCCTGTATCCACCTTATTTCCCCCCAGGTACTAGGGCTTCAGAGTCACTAGCTATGTCTGTGCTCTCCCTCTTTGTCCTGTCTGGCAAACTTTACAGGTTTTCTCTAGCATCTGCCAGTGTGGCTTATATATGTTAAATATATCAGTGAATACATTAATGAAGAGCTGTCCCGACCCGCGGGACAAATCAACTGAGACTCCGAGTTACCCAGCGAAGGAATGAGGCATAGACACGTGTAAGAAAATGGCTGTGCACTTTATTCTACTAACATAGCTCTTCCGTTGCTCTGCCGCGAGGGTTACAATCAGCTCTTTTATAAGCAGGGAAAGGGGAAGTGCATTAAGGCTTAGGTGTCGATACA
>JAQZBX010060191.1:0-17361 GCA_029593785.1 Cabassous unicinctus | reverse complement strand
AAAAAAAAAAAAAAAAAAGACACAAGGAGATGGCAATAAAGCAAACTCTCACACGCGAGAGCCTATTTACCTGTTATACCCAGGAAGTGAAGAACCAAGGGCCTCTTTTTCCCCACCTGCCCTGAAACTAGGATACAAACACCTGACAGAAGTCCCACCAGTCTACACACCCACCCCAGATTCTAAATAGGGAGTAAGTGTCGCAAAACCCCTGTAAAACTGCAACAGCAGTTTCCAGAAAACAGCGTTTCTGGGGCAGCAGTAAAAGCAGAATCCAATATCCATTGCCAGCTAGCAGTGTCAGTGGAAAAGGCACGTAACTTCAATGGGTGGGTTCTGTGACATGATTCTTGACTAAGAAGGCCTAACCCTGATTCTGCAGCTCTTCTGGGTGATTCTGTGAGCTATCCACCATTCTTTTTCTTTGTCTGTTTATGCAAAGATGTCCAACTTTATTAGTCATCAAAATGCATTTTAAAACCACAAAAAGCTACAACTATATTGTGTTAGTCACGGTTCTCTAGGGAAACAGAATCAACAGGATCCACCATATTTTTAATAAATTATTTTTCTTCTTAAGTTATCTAGAGAATCTGATACTTAACCTCAATTTCACCTCCATTTCCTTATCAGTAAGGGAGTAATACTGTCTACCTTGAATGTGGCTGAGAAGATTAAATGAGATAACATTCTGTATTGTAAACAATAGGTCGCATATTATAATTTACTAAAATTTAGCCAAATGCCAGGCACAATATCAAGCATTACTGATGGCACTCTCTTAGCCAAAGAACTGTGCTAAGTATGCTATATTTGATCTCATTTAATGGTTAGGAAAACCTTAGGAGGCAGATTCTATTACCTCCTATACAAAGGCAAAGTAAAAATAATGATAAAAAGAATGAAAAAAAAAAAAAAGAAAAAATAATGATAATAATAATGACAATGATGATGGTGATAAACAACAAAACACAGCGATGGAAATAAATGCTGATATTAACAGAAAAAATGCTGTAAATTAATGATTTTTGGTGACAGAAATATTACTGCAATTTGAGGGAGATACTATAGTAACCAAATCATGAGTGCACTGAAGTCACCAACTCTTGAAATTCATGATTTGGCAACTGACTTGAGAAAATAAATTAAAATACTATTTTCTTCTTATTTTATGCTTAAGATGTTTTTGCTTTCTTGAGATCTGGTTATCCTTTGGAATCAAAATATTTCAGTAGCGATAGAGCTCATTTATAACAAAAACTTTGCCTATATGGGCTATATCTCTGGAACATACTTGGATTAGGGTCCACTTTTGACATTTTACCATACCGTCCTTTTTTTGTATTAATATTGATATTCCTGCTCTCTCTCCATTTACCTGGTAAGGTCCCTAATGGAAGGAATCATATATTTTTGTCTCATAAAGACCCAAGGCATGGAGCCTTTTACAGAGTAGTTCCCCATAAATGTTTGTTGTTTCCTGAAGAATGGTTGCACTTGAATGAGTTCTGCAAACATACAACTGGTACCCCCTGGGCCTTGACTTAAAATTCCTAACTCCTAAGGGAGAGGCTCAAATGCTCTGAATTTAATTTTATTTCTCACCCAGACCAAGAGACTTATGTTCTGTTCCTATCTCTCCAAAGAAATGAACTCATTCTTGTCTCTGAAGTAAACTTACGTCACTCATCTTTGAAGATACAGGCTCTTCTTGTGTCAGCTGAATGAGACCTTATCTATGAATCATTAAACAGCAGTCTTTTGAAAATTCAGCAAGGCAGTTATATGAAACTACAAGATAAAAGTGATACTGAGGATCAACAAAACCAAGGATTAAACTTTGTTCCTTTCCCCTAGTAACTATGTAACAATATATATGATATATATCCTGTCATCACTAAACCAAAGGTTGATTCATCTACGGTAATGAAATCATACATTCAGCAAGTCTACTACTTAGTTCTCTGACCCCCGGCCTCAAGTTCATGGAGATAACATATCTGAATCTCAGTGGGATCATAAACACAAGGATTCCTATTACAGGACTGAGAGAATGGGTTTTCACATTCCATGTGCATCAAGCATGTGGTCACTGCTTTTGTTGTGGAGGATACCCAACATAAAAAATTCAGACTTTTCCCACAATCCCTGAAGGATACAGCTGTGAAAACATGCTCCTTTATAAAACATAGTTGATAATATTCAGGAAGAAATTATGTAATTATTTATTAGCCTTTTCTCATTTTGTGTTTCAGTTTCCCCGGAAACAGGAAGGTGTCCCACAGAGGACCAGGGAGAGATGGGCAATCACAGGAAGGAAACCCTGGTGTGCCCAACCAGGGGGAGAGCAGCTGGGATTACCGAAGAAAGACAAGTACCAGTGATGCCCTTCCTGGTGATGACATGCACACACTAATGTGATACACTAACAGAGGAACCCAAAGACACAGACTAATCTTGAAAAGACACATCTGATTCTACGATGAAATTAATGTAATTAACTTACAGAGACAGACCTGCAAACTGGTTAATTACGCAGGTTTTAGAATTAGACCTGGCTGTAAATCCTGGCTCTACTCATAATAGCTGCATGACCTCAGGAAAGATCTTTAACCTCTCTGAGCCTCATCTTCCTCATGTGAAGAAAATACCTAACAGGTTGTGCAAGGATTAAATGAGATAATATATATAACACCCATGTGCAAAAAAGGGGGGAAAATATTTTCAATATTAATGAAAAAGTGGGATTCCATATACCAAAAACTGCTTATATGCAATTTCTAAGAAATTATAATAAAATCAGTTGTGCCTATATATACTTTGAAATTTTTCTGTCCACCTAGTATAAAATTTTTTCTATTCTACCTATGTTCACATATATAATTTTCATCATAAAGACTAAACCTAAACTGGAAGGAAATAAAGACTAATTGTAGGTCAAACACACATTTGTTTTCATGTTAGTTGTAGCAGAAGCTAATAAATAATACATGAAGTTAAAATTTCCAGAATTATTTTTAGGGAGCCTTTCATTTTTAAAAAGTGAAAATAATAGGGAATCAAATTTGGACTTAATCTGAAAGAAGGGCATTAAACTAATCAAAGCTGTCCAGGAAAGGAGTAGATTGTAATGTGCTTCTTGGAATTAAATGTTGGGCAAATCAAGGCCAGAAGTCTACCTCTCTACGACATTCTGCAAAAAAGACACTAAATCCAGGGACTCCATAGAAAACAGAAGTTGAATGATATAACTTTAAAATTCCCTTTCAATGCTAACATTCTATAACCCTTGAGCACTACATTACACAAACCATTTCTCTGGTGTCCACAGTAGGGTAAAGTTTCTAACATTGTCCCTAATAAGATAAGGGTTTCCAAATTCAGGGAAGAGACAGATTTCCCATTCAATTCAAATATGAGAGAAGCAGAATTAATGGACCGCATGAATCCCTGACACATGTTCTGTTTCCCTCTCCCTTGACTGTTTTTTTCCTCCTTGGATGCCTTGTTTTCTCCCTATTCACCCTAATCCCATACACATTTGCTGACCTCTTCTAGAAATCCCCCAAAGAAACAAATTGAGACTCAGATAGAGCCAAGATTGTTTACTGCAGTATTATTTTTAATATTGAGAATGTCCCCCCAATGGGAGAATAATTAATCTATAACATTTATACAAAGAAATATACAACTCTTAAAATGGTGTTTTCAAATAATGTTCAATGATCTGGGAAATGTTACAATGTATTTTAAGTGAAATTGTGATATGAAATGACAAATCCAGCATGATTCTAATTTTGGAAAGTAAAAGTACATCATATATATGTATACACTGGAGGAAATACACAGCAAAATGTTAACAATGGCACCGGGTGGTAGAATTTTTTTATTTTTTTATTTTTTATTTTTTTTCAGTTAGGCCAGTAATTTATTAAGGAAGAGAAGAAAGAGGGGAGAGAGAAAACAACAGATTAAGGGTCCCAGGTAGAGGGGAAGGGGCCGAAAAGAGATAAAGGGGGCTGATTTACAGACTACAATTCCCCATTACAGATTACAAATGCCCAGGTTTACTTGCGTGCTGTTCCAGGCAGGTGGGAGAAAGGCAAGAGCAGGGCTAATTTTCTTTTTGGTAACTCTTTTTTTCCCCAAAATCTCTAAAAGTATGTATTCATTTTATGATCAGAAAAAAAATAAACATTATTTTAAAAAATAAATGTGAATTTTAAAAAGCTATGTCAAAGTTATCTTGGATTTGTAACTCAGAAAGTGAAACAACTCCTTTAAAAGAAGGAAGCCTGACTTAAAAAAAAAAAAAAAAATCAAGTTTGCATCTGACCCTATGTTTGAGATGGTTGCTAAGTGCATCACTGTCTTTAAATTAATCAGTAAACAAGGAACAGCTGGGACAATGTTCAGTTTTATTGAGGATGTGGAACAACAGGAACTCTCATACATGGCTAGTGAGGCTATAATTCAGTAAAACCACTTTAAAGAGTAATCTGACAGTTTACTAGTAAAGCTGAAGAAGTTTGTGCTCTACTGGACAGCAATTTTGTCTCTGGAGAAACCTCTCATACATATGAACAAGGAGACGTGTACAAGAATGTCCACTGCAAAACTGTTTAACAGTGAAAAAATTTGAAGCAACTCAAATATTCATTAACAGAACAATGGATAAACTGTAAAGCATTCATTCAATGGAATACTATGCAGCAGTGAAAATAAATGAAGCATGTATGCCAATACAGATAACACAAACATAAGCCAATAAAAGGAAAAAGTTACAGAAATATATAAAGGATAGAGTAGGATGCAATTTTTATAAAGTCAAAACACATAAAAGAACCTCACATATTGCTTAGAGATTTATAAATATAAAATAAACCATAAGAAAAAGGCAAAGGCATGATGTACACCAATATAAGTGCAATGATTCTCTGCAGACATGGGAGGGAGCTCCTGCTCTAGGGGGCTTTAGGTTTACCTGAAATGCTTTTCTTCTGGGGGAGAAAAAAGATCTGAAGCAAATATGGTAAAATATTAAAATATGACAAAGTTGGTTAGTGAATACACAGGTTTCATTATATTATTCTTTATATTTTTTCTGTACGCTGAGAAATGAATTCCAAATGAAAAAGAAAATTTAGGTAGCAGCTGGCAATCTCTACTGAGGGAAATCTCTCTATCCACTGCAGTCATTCTTACCCTTTTTTGGGTCTGAGACCCCTGTGCAAATCTGATGGAAGCTCTGGTTTTGCTTTCACAGGCGGGTTAGTGTACCACCGCTGCTCCACTCTCAGTCACATGAAGAGACAGTCAGGAAAACGTATGCTTTCCCTTTAGCCATGTGGCTGGCCAAGGTAATTCCTACTCATGCTAAGAGTTAGATAATGAGGAAGTTCCAAGAAGATGGTGAAGAGTAGGGATCACCTCTCTTACAAATACAGCAGAGGATGGCAGAAGCTGTCTGAAGCAGCTGTTTTGGGGGGAGCTGCAGATCAGGGAAGTGCCATGCATCATCCAGGAGGGAGCAAGACAGAGAAACAAAGAAGCAGAAGCAAAAACTTTGAGTTAACTGCCTCCATGGCAGGGAAAGGTGCCCATCCCTCACCCTTGAGGTGGCTAGAATAACTTGGTACAACTCATGGTTGACTGCTGCTGACTGAGAGGGGAGCGGACGTGATGTCTGTAGGAAGAGAGCGGGCGTGGTGGAGGGCTGAGTGTTGCGTCTGCACAGGAAGTTTGAACAACAGGGCCTGGCTGTGAACGGTGGCTCTAGCCCATTGTCTCAACACCTTCCAGTGGAGGCTGGAATAAACACACTCCTTTCCTCCTAGGACTCTGGGGAGAGGGTTGCCAAAGAGCGCCATCTGCTGGCAGGCCAGGAAAGTGAAGTGGAAAAAGGGCTTTTTGGCATCTTTCCTGTCCCTAGACCCAGACCCCTTTTGGTCTGGTCTGTACCCCAATAGTAGGTCCCTAGCCCTGTTTTGATCATTTAAACATGGGCAATTTTAAAGATGTAGAATAAGTTGAACCAAGAATCAAATAAGAGCTATAAATAAAACAAAGCCAATCAAAAATAAAACCCTAGACAAGAAATAGAAATTGATCATCAGAATAAACTCACCAACATAACCAGATACCTAGACATTAGCAAAAAATTATAAGAAACAGGAAGATATGGACCAGTCAGAGGAACAAATTAAAAACCCAGATAAGACACAGGATTTGAAACAACTAATCAATGATGTTCCAATGAATCTCCTAAATCTATTCAAGGAGATGGAAGGAAAATATGGCTAAAGAGATAAAGGATATTAAGACGACACTGTGGGAAGTGGCTGTGGCTCAATTGGTTGGGCTCCCGTTTACCGTATGGGAGGCCCTGGGTTCAATTCCCGGGGCCTCCTGGTGAAGGCAAGCCAGCGTGGCTCAGTGAGCTGATGGCCCACACGGCGCGGTGAGCTGATGCAATAAAGGGAGACAAGCAGACGCAGAAAAATGCAAAGCAAATGGACACAGAGAGCACAAGCAGCAAGGGGGGGATAAATAAATAATAAATCTTTAAAAAAAAAAAAAAAGACACTGAGTGGGCATAAAGAAGAATTTGAAAGCTTGAACAGAAAAGATTAATTAGGGAGAGAGCTATGCACTGGTCGCTCAGAGAGTTTGCGTGTGACAAGAACAATACTTTCATTAAAGAAGGGCTACTAGAATGTTTGACAACTAGTGAAAAGCCTAAAAAACTGGTGATATGCATGCAATTCAATGTTTTTAAAACTAACTTGAAAGGTTTGTAAAGCATTAAAAGAAATGACCTTATACTTGAGCCTTGGTGCAAAACCAAGGTTAAGTTGTTCAATGACTTAAAAAGTTTATGAAATTTGTTCATAGTTCTCAAAACTTTCCTCTAGTTGCATATATTATTTAATAACATTTAACTTGGCTAATTTTTATGCGAACATGTGGCTAACGTTTATGCTTAGCTTTTCTAATAAAACACTGTATTATTTTTAGAAACTCCAGATGAAAGGAAAAGTATGACACTTTCAATTACTGACTCGGTTAATGAAGTATGTTCAGACCAAGAAGCCACAATGAAAGCAACAGGTGACAGTGTAAACTGCTGGCTAAGCATCAAGGAGAACACAGTGTTTTGACTGAAGGCTAAGTTCAAAAACTCAAACCTGCAAAGCAACAGTAAACACTGTCATTCAACATTCATGGTCTTTAACCATGATTTAATTATCCCAGATAATTTTAAATCTGTGGTGTTCAGAATTGTCCTGGAAATAACCAAGTTGTAAGCTTAACAATACCACCTGAATTCTCCCATTTCTTTGTCATCATCTTTCATCATCATATCTCAATCCAATTCTTATCTTCATGCTGCCTCTTCCCCCAGGTCCCTGTCTTATTTCCTCCCACCCTACCTCCAACCTCGATCTCCACCCCTGGGCTACAAGATGGCAGCCTCTAAGAAAAAGAGGAACAACCCATAGAACAAGTGGTCCAGTACATATTTGGGGGGGAAACAATGGGCTAGCAAATAATCCATTTTCTACCTCACTCTTTTCTTTTCTTACAATGTCTTTCCCTGCCTTCCACACTTTTTCCCCAATAGAGTTTTTTGTGAAATCCATTCTGAATGAAACCTACACATTACCTACACATTATAAATGCACAATTTCCTAAGATCTTCCAAGGTCTTTAAGCAAACAAGTAACAACAAAAGCATACTATGCTGCTTAATAATCCTGTAAAGCACATTTTGTTTTCAGTTCTGGCCTCCTAGGGGGAGTCTGGAAGAACAGGGGCCTTTCTGGCTGTCACAGAGAATGGGAGTCCTGCTGGTATTTAGCAAGCAATCCTGCAATACACTGGGCAGTCCCACATAACGAAGACAAGTTCACCCAAAATTCCAGTAGTGCTGCCCAACCCCCTCCCACACCCTTGTTATATAACACTGGACCACAGACATTCATTTAGTCAGATAACTCCAGCTAATTTCAGTAAATATTTGGCTAATCAGGACATTTCCTGGCTTTTAGCCTTGACCTATGTAAAGCCAGCCACCAGGCTGCCCAAATTCCCAATATCACATAGAATTCTGGGAAGCAGGAGGCATGTAGTAGCTCACACTCCACAGAATCTGCAGTATTACCTTCTGGTGTTTGGGAATTTGAATTAAAATGAGTATATTTTGAGTTTGATGTCACAACGTTTCAAAGACTTCTTCACTCATATTTGATGCAGCACTATATTGAGCCCAAACTGCTCCAGGGGCCATTCTTCCCTGAAAATGAGTCAAGGCAGTTATACAACCCTCCAAGGGATCAGTGCACATCAGCCCTCAGAGGCAGTGTGGGAGGAGCCCGGTAAACATCTCTCCCCTTCATCAGCTCATGTTCTAACTCAGATTCCTCCTGATAAAACAAACATGGCCTTTATATCACATTAATTCTTTTTGTAGCAAGCAACCGTTCTTACTTTCTTCTCCAGGCTATATTTTCTCCATAATTCCTTACCCTTTGCCCGCAATCCCTCCTCCCCGCCATGTTGTACTATTTGTATGGAAAAAAAATTTTAAGAGTTGCTTCTTGCCAAGTGTGACATCAATTCATTCTTATTTAGTGAAGTTCAGCAAGAACTTGCTCTCCCAAAACGTTTTCTCAGTTTTAAAGCAACAAGATTTACTAACTGCATTTTGTTTTCCCTGTCACTTCTTTTTGACGCATTAGTGTATACTCTGAAACAAATGACCTAATACCTCATTTCTATGGCCCAAGGCACTATACATGTATACAAAGAATTTTTCAAGGAAAAGCAAAGCATTGCCTTTAAGTTACTTGATAATTTTAACCTCCCTGAAAAAAACAAAACAAAAAACTATCTGCTTTCAGTAACAAGAGCGAGCAGTCAATATTCAAGAAAATGCAAGCCCAGAATTCTATTCTAGGAGAATTTTTGCTACTGGGTGGGGTGGGGGGTATGCTTAACCTCATACCTTGACAAGGTACTACTTAATGAATAATTTTGGGAAAGCCAACAATTTATTCTATACATAAACTAAAATTCAGAATTATCTTCAGTTAGCTTACTGGAAAAATTGGTGCAGATATTCTTTTTGTTTGTTTTTCCCAGATATTCTTAAAATGTGTCTAACCGTGATGGAAGTACCAAACTATGTTAGGTACTATGATGGTTTGAAGCTATGTAGACCCCAGAAAAATCTCATTCTTAAACCTAATCCATTCCTGTGGGTGTAAACTTATTGTGGGTAGGACCTTTTGAGTAGGTTACTTCTGTTAAGGGCCTTTTGATTAGGTTACTTCAGTAAGGTGTGGCCCAGTGTGGATCTTAATCCTCTTACTGGAGTCTAAAAGAGAATGAAATTCACACGAAGAAAGAGAAAACCACAGAAGTGAGAAGCTAAAAGCAACAAACCAGGAAGGGAGGAGAGAGACCAGCAGATGCTGCAATGTGCCTTGCCATGTGACAGAGGAGTCCAGGGTCACCGGCAGCCAGTCTTTGGGGAGAAAGCATCACCTGATGATGCCTTGATTTGGACATCTTCACAGCCTCAGAAGCATGGGTTGTTCCTAGGCGTGAATGCCAATTCTGCCACATTCCAGTAACGGCTGACGAGGATGGCGTTGAGGAACCCAATCCACATTCACAGGTTATGCAACAGCTCTAACATTTTCCTGGTTCATTCTCTAGGATACCAAGGCACTTTGAGGTTTCCAGAGTCACCCAGATGTGTCAGTTTAGATCCAATGCCCCTAAAGTATTTTAAGAGGGGTCACTCAAAGCTCAGACGTCTTTGGGTAGACAGCCAGCTCTGTGTGGGGGATCCCAAAGACCTCAGAATACAAGATTTCAAATAAACTAGGGAAAGAACAAGAAAACACACACCTTCCTGGGGAACTGCAACTTTTTAACAAAAACAAGTCTAAGTTGTCTATAGAATAAAAGAAGAAAATCATAGTTTTGTGCTGCTGTTTTTGCTTTTTTGTTGTTAGTCTGAAAAAGACAAAGGAAAAGTCCTTGAAAGTTGTAATTATAGAAAATTCCCCAGGTGATTTCATCCCACCCACATGCTTTTGATTTTCAAAAAGTAGGACAGGGGCTTTTCAAATTAGTGTTCCAGAAAGGCTGCAGCTGTTCAACAAAGATTTCACATACTTAAGATCATTAGTTTATCAACATAAAAGCTAATGACTTCTAAGTGAGGGCAGCAATTTCAAACATGAGTATGTGAATTCATATTAGTATTCACACTCAGTTTAAAGATATAGACCAGAAGGATGAATTGATCTTCCACATTAACTGTAAACTAATAATACAAAAAGATTCATAATGCCCCCAACTTCCACCTAAGTTTTTAACTGGCCTTTATAAATCATTATATCTGTGTCAAGCATGTGACATAGAGGCATTTGCCATGCATTCAATGGACCCAGGGCAAAATCAAGTCAGGAAAACAGTAAATGTTGAAAGACACCTACCCCTCCCATTCCTACCACACTCCCCACCCCACCCTCTTCTTAAGTGATCTGGCAAGTCCTGTCATTTCTTCCTTGAAAATGTCTCTCAAATTTGCTCTTCCTTCTACTGTCCCCACTCCAGTCCAGACTTTTTTCAGCTCACCTCTAGAAAACTACAATGGCCTCCTAACTGGTTTATCTACCTCCAAACACTGTCATACCAATCATCCAAACAAAAATCCACAGCTGTCAACATGTCATATGCATGCTGCTCCCTACTGCAACAAACACAAAACTGCAATAGCTTCCTTATAGCATCACCTCCAAAATCCTTTCCCTAGCTTTTTAAGAGCCTCCATGACCTGGCCCCAGTCTAGCTTCCTGACCTTAGTTCTTATTCCTCCCCATGATGCACCCTTCTCTTTGGTCAAGTACTTACCTTCTACTCTCCACCCACCTCACCAACCGCAGTATACTCAGATCCACTTGGCTTATACTGTCTTCTCAGCCTAGGAATTCCTTCCTCCACTCCTCCCAAGCCAAATCACAGTGTCTCACCAAAAGTTTGCCTGTCCTTTTAGATTAAGCTCAATTAATAATTCCTCTACACAGTTGTTTTCTATAACTATAGTCTACCTCTTACAGTGTGGTACAAAGAATTTGGCCATTGGAATTAGACAGACATGAGTTTAAATCTAGGCATACCCTCTTACTCTATGGAACTTGAGCAAGTTGTCTAACTTCTCTGGGGTTTAGCATTCTTATCGATAAAATTGAGATGGTATTAATAATCTCCCTCATAGGACTGTTTTGAGGATTATAAAAGATCCTGCATGGAGAGCAATGACTATAGCATCAGGTATGTGGTAAACAGGCACTCAACAAATGGTAGGTATAAAACATTAGATAAAAAGTGTAGCACATACATAATTTTAAGTCCAAGGCTTTAAGTCAATCATGATGTTTTGTTTTCTCTACCAGGTTGTAAAACTCCTCAAGAGGAAAAACTGTCATATCCAGTTGCATCTCACTTATTTACAACTCCCAGGGCAGCCAAGAAACAGGAGAACACAAACAAAATGGCCTAAGAGTCACCCAACTAGTTATTATAAATTCTATGGATTAATGCCTATGTATTTTAGGAACAGGAAGCCCTTCACACTACCTCAAAAGGACTACTGATTTTTATTTTGGTCCCTAAGCCAACAGTAGACAATTAGGAGGTGGCTGCCAATTATTTGTTGAATCCCCAATATGTACCAAATACATATTACATAAGCCAGGCTGTTCATACAAATTAATCCTCCTAATAATCCTACAAGGTAGGTATTAGTGTCTTGACTTTATTTTACAGATAAGGAAAATGAGGCTCAATGAGGATATGCTTTGCTCAAGAGGTTTTGGCCAATGTGTGACATTTCCCACCTGTGAATTAACTCAAAAGTCTGTGTTCTTTTCCATTTTAGGCCACACTGCCCCTCCACTCTGTCATGAATTGCAGGAATTGATTCTAAATTATGAAGGAGGAGCCTTCCAATTCTGTTTAATTTCTCATAATGGAGAATTTACTACTTTGCAAGATAGCCTAGTGGTTATGAGCACAGGCTTTTGGGACAAGTCAGATCTAGGATATAAGAACAGCTGTTTGGCCACTTTCTAGTTGTGTGACATTGGACAAATCAATTTCTCTGAACATCAGTTTCTGGATCTGTAAAACAGTACTAAAAGTATGCGCGTAACAAGGTGCTGTGAAGATTAAATGTGAGATGTTGCATGGAAAGTGCTTAGCACATTACCTGACATACTGTAGTTGCTCAATAAATATTAGCCTTGAAGTTATTATTATAGAATGTCTATGAAATCAAACCAAACACTACATCCCAATAACATCTCTTCATTGGCCTCAGTTCTGATCACTGGGACTTCACTAAAGTACATCTAATCCTGTGTCTATCTGGCAGTCATTTCATATTAGAAGAGAATTGTTTCCCTAAGTCATTTCATCTTCAAATTAAAAGTTCTTACCTGCTTCAGGTCTTCTTTGCATGACGAGACTTCCAGACAACTTTCTGGTCACCCTATTGAGGATATACCCTAGTTTATAAATATCTTCTTAAACACTTGGAAAACTCACCTGGGGGTGTAGAGTAACCAATGCCAAGTATTGTGCCTGAAACTACTGCTTCTACTTTGTGAACTTGAGATCAATAAAACCCCTATTGAATTGATGTTGAGCCAGTTTCTCCACATCTTGTCTTTAGGCAACTGACTGTTTTTAATCTAAATGCAGGACTTGGCACTTACTGCTTTTAAATATCATCATAGTTTCAAGTTTATAGAGATCATTTTGAACCTTGGTTCTGTCACCCATCATGTTAGATATTCCTTCCAACATTTTCTCATCTGAAAATCTGATTAATATGCTTCTACCTCTTTATTTAACGTCAATCAAAAAGTCTTTAATGTATATCTAGTATGCCCACGGTCTTTTGCTAAGTGTGGTAGAAGCCAAGTCAATGGTATGATGTTGAATAAAAGTAGAGATCAAGGTACAATCTTGTAGTATCTTGTGATCTTCTTATGAGCTTATCTTGAAAAATTTTAGTTTGTAAAAGAAAAGACTCATTGAGGGGAAGTAGATGTCTCAAGTGATTGAGCTCCCACCTACCACATAGGAGGCCCCAGGTTTGGTTCCTGGTGCCTTCTAAAGAAGGAAAACAAGACAGCAAGCTGATGCAACCAGCTGGTGCAGCGAGCAGATGCAACAAGATGATGCAACAAGAGACACAAGGGGGAAAAACATAATGAGAGATACAACAAAGTAGGGAGCAGAGGTGGCTCAAGGGATTAGGCACCTCCCTCCTACACGGGAGGTCCCAGGTTTGGTTCCTGGTGCCTCCTAAAAGGAAAATGACCACACAACAAACAGACAAAGCAAAATGCAAACAACGAGGGGGTGGGGAGAAATAAATAAATTAAATAAATCTTAAAAAAAAAATAAAGACTCACTGGGGCATAATAGTAGTCTGTAAATATGTGAAAAGGAAGCAAGCTCTGTAGGCACGAAGGGCTGGAACCAATGGATGGAATGTTACATTGATGCACATTTTGGAATCATCTCCTTGCTTTCAACTGCCCTCCCTCTTTTAATGGGAGTACTTTTTTCTATCTCTAAGTTTCTAGCATTTCTCTTAATCTCCACAATTCATTAAAGATCACAGGTGGTGGTTCAGTAATTTCATTTACAAGTTCTTTCAGTACCCTGGACTGGCGGGGCAGGGGTGGCAGTTTAGGAGGGGGGGTTGGGAGAGATAAATGTTGGCAAGACAAGCACCAGAAAACAATGCATTTAGATCACCAATTGCAGTTACAATCCCTCCTATTTTGGATTTTAGCTACACCTTTGTCTATCATTTTCAATTAATCTTTTTCCTTGGCAGAAAATATGGAAGCAAAAGGTATGTTAAATAGTTCTGTTCTGTCATACTTTGATATCAGCTTGCCCAAGAAGCTGACTATACCTTCTTACTTTTGCTTTTACTCTGAATGCAACTTTTATATTTCCAGTTATCTTCCATGCCTACCACCTCAGAAGCCTCTGCTTATCCTGGCTTTTATATTTCCTGACACTATTCCTTCAAGTCCATATCACTATTTTATACCGGGTGGATTATACTTTCTTCTTTCTACATTTATGACACATCCTTTAAAAAATGAGGGCATTTTGGTATGTTCTCTGCCCAGCTACAGTGGTTGCTTCATATGGCTTACCCTTTTCTCCTTCATTATAATGATTTGTGTACAGATGTATTATATCAAGTTAGGGAAGGTCATACAAGATGACGAAAGAGATGACTGAGACAAACTTACATTCTAATGGGATGTACTACTAGACTATAAGCCCTATAAGGTCACAGATTTGTGTACATTTTGTTACACCCTCAATACGAGCCACTTGAATATTTGTTAAACAAATGAAAAATCAAAATCTTAAAGGAATGGTAAGCTTTTATCAGTCAAATAAAACAGTCAGAACAGGGTGAGTAAAGGCTTGGAAGTGGTAAAGCAAAGGAAGAAGTCCAGTTTGGCCTGGAGCTCAAGAAACATGTAAGCAGTGGAAGATGAGGCTATAAAGACTGCTCAAGATCTTTATGTCAAGGTGGGGAACTCATAGCTGAATCTGGGAGACAGTTATGGAGAAACCAAACATTCTGAGCAGGAATCCTATCACCTGAGCGTATGCTTAAGAAAGATTCTAGCAGAGGTGTGCAAAATTAAGCAGAAAGAATTATGAATGTGCATTGAAAAGGTATTTGTTTGCAAGCAAGAGAGTCCCATCCATTGGCCCTATGGGATAATAGCTCCCTGTCAATTAGAGGTGGAGTGGACATCACCATGCCAGAATCCTCAGGATTGGGGAATGAACTATGGACTAAAGTAGACTTACTGGTATACTACTACAGACTTATTGTGATTCTAGCAATGGAAGAAATATCATTGATGTGGAGGCGGTGGCCACTAGAGGTTCTGAGGGCAGGGAGATGGGAAAACAGGTGTAATACAGGGCATTTTTGGGACTTGGGAATTGTCCTGAATGACATTGCAACGTCAGATACAGGCCATTATAAATCTTGCCATAACTTACAGAATTCGGTGGGAGAGAGTGTAAACTACAATGTAAACTTTAATCCACACTTAGTAGCAATGCTCCAAAATGTGTTCATCAAGTGCAATGAATGTACCTCACTAATGAAGTATGTTGTTAATGTAGGAAAATGTGGGAGGTATGGGGAGCGGGACATATCGGAATCCCCTATATTTTTTATGTGATATTTGTAGAATCTAAGTATCTTTAAAAAATTTTTTTAATAAAATAAAAAAGGTATTTGTTTAGGTACAGGAAAAAAACTGGTCAGGGATAGTTAATTCATTTTACATACACTGTACTTTCTATTTGATCATTCTACATACACTGTACTTTCTATTTGGACCCATAGCATTTGCCTCAACAACCTATGTCCTGTGCCCATGCTGGGAAGAGTGACAGTCAATGAGTGTTACCAAAGCAAAAATAGGCGTAAAATAAGGCCAAAATAAATAGGCCCCAGAACTGAAGCGTCTTGCCAAAATGTACTGCAATCGGAGGAAGACGGGCTTCAACTTGCTAAAAGAATGGGTGAGTTGTCTAACCAAAGGGAGTTATTCTTGTATCTGGGAACATTTTGTCATTTTTATCTAAGGCTTTTAGATGTGTAAGGCTGCCTTGATATTCTATTTCAATCTCTTCCAGTATATTGGCAGGAAGTGGGAAAAACAGCAGAAAGATAAAGCTTATCGGGCCACAATGTTAACTAGTCTTCTTTGGGTCCTCGGACCAGATTGTCAAATAGTTCTTACCCTTTCTAATGTGTACCCCCTTATGAGTCTAGTTTCTTTTCCTCAATTATTCATGCCTTATGCTATTTTTCCTTATTGCATTCTCATGGAACAGTGCCCAATACAGTGTTTTACCAATATGCTTATCTACTACTGCTCAATGACCACAGCCAAAGAAAATAGTGCATGCCATGATGAGATTTATTTTATCTTCTTTATTTACAAATATATTTATTTTGCTTTTGGATATTAACTCTCCTAGACCAGCAGTTCCTCTTTGTTGAATTTATGCAGACTAAATTAGCAGCAGCCATGACACTGCAATCCTATTTGAGGTATGAGGCAGGTCTTAAAATAGAGGTTTTTCTCTCTCTTCAGTGGTGTAATTTTTATCTCTTTGGTTACTGTCACCATATGTTTGGGAAGTGTGGTCAACAATGTGGTTTAAGGTCTCAAGAAAATCAGCAACATCTTTAAAAAAACACCGTACTAAAACTAAATACATGTAGTGATAATATATAATTAATGCATTATTGATGTACATAATAAAACACCAGGCTGATAATAAGATACCAAAAGGAGTCCCAGTAAACATAATAATAGCAATAAACATTACCAATCTCTTGTCACATATAAGACGGCAATCTCCTTCTCCCAAAAATACTATGTATAAACTAGGGAAAAAGAAAATTCTCAACACATGGGAGGTGTTCTACGTCTGTTGACGATGATATGATACGAGCTCTCCTCTGGCTCTCAGATTTGGGTTCTATGCTGTCAAGTATTTTTTAATGACTTAAATAAGACCACTGAAAGCCCACAGCTAACATCACATTCAATGGTGAAATCCTAAAAGCTTTCCCTCTAAGATCTGGAACAGGACAAGAACGCCCATTGTCACCGCTCTTATTTAACATTGTGTTAGAAGTACTTGCTCGAGGACTTGGCAAGAAAAAGATATAAAAGGCATCCAAATTGGAAAGGAAGAAGTAAAAATTTCACTATTTGCAGATGACATGATCCTATACCTCGAAAGCCCTGAGAAAGCTACAACAAAGCTTCTAGAGCTTATAAATAAGTTCAATAAAGCGGCAGGTTATAAGATTAATGTGGGGGCGGATGTGGCTCAAATGGTTGGGCATCCGTCTGCCATATGGAGGGACCTGGGTTCGATCCCCGGACCTCCTGGTAAAATAAAAAAATATATATATATAGAAGGCGCATGGGCTGCCAGGCTGTGTGTGCCGGTGAGCCCCCAGGCCCCGGGAGCCATGCAGCAAGATGACGACCTAAAAGGAAAGAGACAAGACGAGATGCTCCGAAAGCTCCAAAAACCAGGAGCCGAGGTGGCGCAGATGGCAGAACACCTCTCTCCTACATTGGAGGTCTCCAGGATCGAATCCTGGTGAAGACTGGAGGAGGAGGGTGAGAAGAGATGAAACAGACACAGAGAATTGCCCAGCGAATGGACACAAAACAGCAAAATGGGGAAGGG
>JAQZBX010060190.1:0-17370 GCA_029593785.1 Cabassous unicinctus | reverse complement strand
AGCAATATTCATGAGTCTGGAAGCAGGAAATGTAGACAAAAAACTATGCTGGCATGATAGTAGATAGAGAATAGAGTAAACAGAGTGGAGGGGAAGAATTTTAAATTAAGGTTTAAAGGAATATTTTAGACTAAAAACATTCATGGTAGAAACTTTAATCTTAGATCTTATTGTTGCCTATGTATTTAAAATTTGACTTAGAAAAAAGTAATGTACTCTCCTTCTGAGATTATACTTTATATTTCATCATCATTCTATCAAAACACCTAGCTACCCACAAGGAAACTACATTAATAGAAGGCTTATAACTATATAATTCTCTCATAAAAGTGGCCTTTGCTTTCTATTGTTTAGAACAGTATTGATGCAAAAACTTACAGTGAAAAATAGGCAAGAGAAAGAAATTGGCCATCTGAGTAAATTCACCAACATATTCAGATGCCTAGACATGAGCAATAAATTACAAACCAACTAGGAAACAGGAAGAGATGGCCCAGCCAAAGGAACAAACCAAATATCCTGAAGAGATACAAGATTTAAGACAATTAATTAATGATAATCACACAACTCTCATAAATCATTTCAAAGAATTAAAAGAAATTATAGCCAAAGAGCTAAAGGATATTTAGAAGACACTGGGTGAGAATAAAGAACAATTGTATCACCTGCAAAGAAAAATTACAAAGCTTATGGGAATGAAAGACACGATGGATGAGATTAAAAATACATTAGAGGCACAAAAGAGCAGATTTGAATTGCTTGAAGAGGGAGTCAGTGATTTTGAAGACAGAACATCTGAACTGGAAAAGACGGGAGAATACAAAGAGAAGAGAATGGAAAAAATGGAACAGATCAGGAAAACGACAAGGATGCCCACTCTCCCCATTGTTATTCAATACTGTGCTAGAAGTTTTAGCTAGCACAATTAGGCAAGAAAAAGAAAAAGAAAAAGAAGGCACTCAAATAGGAAAGGAAGAATTAAAACTTTTGTTATTCACTGATGATATTATCCTATACTTTAAAAATCCACAACAAAACTATTAGAATTTATACACAATTTCAGCAAATTGGCAGAATACTAGATTAATATGCAAAAATCAATAACATTTCTATATAATACTAATGAGCAATTTGAGGAGGAAGTCAGAAAAAAAATCCATTTACAATAGCAACTAAAAGAATAAAATATTTAGGAATAAATTTAACCAAGGACATAAAGGACTTGTATTCAGAAAACTATAAAACATGGCTAAAAGACACCAATGATTATCTAAATAAACGGAAGGTCATTCTGTGTTCATGGGTTGGAAGACTATCATTAAGATGTCAAATCAACACAAACTGATCTACAGATTTGATGCAATACTGATAAAAAATATGAATATCCATCTATGTAGAATTGGAAAAAGCACCTCTCAAATTTATATGGAAGGGCAAGGGTCCCTGAATAGCCAAAAATATTTTAAAACTAAGAATGAAATTGGAGGACTCTCACATCCAGATTTTAAAGCATATTATCTAGCTACAGTCATTCAAAATGGCATGGTAACTAAAAACAAATGAAAAAATTAAAAACAGAAAAAAAAAATGGCATGGTAATGCCATAAAGATAGATTAACCAATGGAATTTAATCAAGACTTCATAAATAGACCCTCACACCTATGGTAGTGATTTTTGACAAAACTCTCAAACCCACTCAGCTGAGTCAGAATAGCCTGTGCACCAAATGGTGCATGTAAAACTGAATATCTATATCTAAAAGAAAGAAAGAGGACCCTTATTGCACACCTTATACAAAAAGTTAATTAAAAAGTGGATCAAGAACCTAAATAGAAAAACTAGAATCAAAAAACTCTTAGAAGAAAATGTAGGAAAACATCTTCAAGATCTTATGGTTGGTGGTGGTTTCTTGGGCCTTACACCCAAAGCACAAACAAGAGAAAAAAATATATAAAGGGACTGCCTCAAAATTAAGTAGTTTTGTTCTTCAAAACACTTTATAAAGAAAGTATAAAGGCAGAGTATTCAATGGGAAAAAAATCTTTGGAAACCATATATCTGATAAGGCTTGACCTCCATAATATGTAAAGAGATCATACAATATATTGACAAAGTGACAAGCAACCCCATTTTAAAAATGGACAAAAGAATTAAACATTTTTCTGAAGTGGAAATACAAATGGCCAAAAGAAACATGAAAAGATCTTCAACATCACTAGCTATTAGAGAAATGCAGATCAAAACTGCTATGAGATATCATCTCACACCATACAGAATGGTCGTTAATAAAAGAACAGAAAATTTCAAGTGTTGGAGAGGATGTGGAGAAATAGGAAAACACCTTCAGTGTTGGTGGGAATGTGAAATGGTGCAACCCTTGTGGAAGACAAGCTGGCAGTTCTTCAGGAAACTAAATATAGAGCTGCCATATGTTCCAGCAATCTTGCTACTAGGAATATATTCAGAAGAACTGAAAGCAAGGATTTGAACAGATATTTGCACACTGATGTTCATACTGGCATTATGCACAATTGCAAAAAGATGGAAACAACCTAAGTGTCTGGCAATCAATGAATGGATAAACAAGATGCGTTATATTCATATGATAGAATATTATTCAGCTGTAAGAAGAAATCAATTGGGAAAGCACATGACAACATGGAGGAACCTTGAGGATATTATGTTGAGTGAAACAAGCCAGACAAAAAAGGATGATTATTGTATTGTTTCACTGATATAAACCAAATACAATGTGCAGACTTTTGGAGGTGGACTATGAAGTGTAGGTTGGTGGGAGATGGACTGTGGGATGAGAAGGGGAAGAAGATGCTGGATATAGAATGTTTAATAAGGTTAGATGCAAATGTGTGGTAATGGTTTGACTTGGTAACACATTATAATGAATGTAACAAACACTGTTGAATTATGGATGTGATTGTAGCTGAAATGAATAGTCTAGGAAAATTAATGTTATTTGGAGGACAGCTGGAGGATAATACTGGGAACGTATAACAATGATTTTGGAAGTAGAAGAGGATTATGGATAATAATGTAAATACAGAAATGTTCTACTACAGAAGCTTACCTGGGCTGGGTAGAGGGAATTATATTCCTGAGTCCCTTCTTTTTTTCCCACTTATAGAAACATATTTTACAAAAGAATCACAGGCACACACAAAATTATGTTATAGGTATTTCTCTGCAGCATAGTCTATAATAGATAAAACTTTAAAGTTCTTAAATAGCTACCAAGGGAACTATTTAATGGGAAAATATAACTAGTGAAATTTATGGACTATAGTTAACAACAACATTGTAATATTTTTGTAGCAAAAGCAAAGTTTGTGCTGTATTAATCTAAAGGTAAAAAAAAGAATATGGGGTTTTATTTTGTGAGATTTGAATATGTTAAGCATTTTTCTCTTCATGTTTTTATATTAATAAGGAGACTTTGACTGTGTAATTTAACTAATCTGTGTATTTTTCTGAACAATAGGGTTACAACTGAGTTAGCCATTGGAATTAGATGAGATAAGAGTGCCTGAAAAATAACCTTTTAGGAGTAATGTTTCTATAAATTGGTGAGCTGCCTTCTCCTGCTCTTTTATTTTTGTGAATTTGAAATAAAGTTGTTAATAAAAAAAGCAAGGATTGATTTCTGGACTCTTAATTCAATTCCACTGGTCTATATGTCTGCCTTTGTGCCAGTATCATGCTATTTTGATTCTAAGGCATTGTAATAAGTTTTATGTTCAGGAAGTGTGAGTCCTCCAACTGAATTTTTTTCAAGATGACTTTGGCTATTCTGGGGCCCTTACCCTTCCATAAATATTTGAAGATTGGCTTTTCCATTTCTGCAAAGAAAGATGTTAGAATTTTGATTATGATTTTGTTAAATATCTAAATTGCATTAGGTATAATTGACATCTTAATATATTTAGTTTTCTATTCCATGATCATGGAATGTATTTCCATTTATTTAGGTTAGGTCATTTTTAATTTCTTTTCACAATGTCTTGTAGTTTTCTTTGTATAAATTCTTTACATCCTTGGTTAGATTTATTCCAGGTGTTTCATTCATTTAGTTGCTATTGAAAATGGAATTTTTCCTTGCTTGATTCTTTAGATTATTTATTACTACTATATAAAGAAACACTACTGATTGTTGCTTGTTAATCTTGTACCCCACCACTTTGCTGAATTCATTTATTACTTTCAGTAGCACTTTTGTGGATTTTTCAGGATTTTCTGTGTATAGGATCATGTCTATTCAAATAGGGACAATTCTACTTCTTCTTTTCCAATTTGGAAGTCTTCATTTATTTCTCCTGCCTAATTGCTCTAGCTAGTATTTCTAGTGCAATTCTGAATAAAAATGGTGACTGTGTGCATTTTTGTCTTGCTCTTGATGCTAGAAGAAAAACTATCAGACTTCATCATTTAGTATGATGTTAGTCAAGGATTTTTCATATATGTCCTTTATCATTTTGGGAGTTTCTTTCTTTTCCTAGTTTTCTAATTGTTTTTTTATCATGAAAGTTTGCTGAATTTTGCCAAATGCCTTTTCTGAATCAATTGAAATGATTATGTGTTTTCCCTTTGCTCTGTTAATTTGGTGTTTTACATTTATTGATTACATTTATATGGAGCCTCCCTTACATAACCAGGATGAATCTCACTTGATCACGATACATAATTCTTTTGATGTGCTATTGCATTCAATTTGTTAATATTTTGTTGAGGATTTTTGCATCCATATTTATAAGGGATATTAGACTGTTGTTTTCTTTTCTAGTGATATTTTTATCTGGTTTTGGTATGATGGTGATGTTGGCCTCATAGGATGAGTTGGGTAGTGTTCCCTCCTTTTCAATTTTTAAAGACTTTGAGCAGGATAGGTGTTAATTCTTGGAATGTTTGGCAAAATTCCCCCATAAATTCATGTGGTCCAGGGTATTTTTTTGTTGGGAACTTTCTGATTACTAATTCAATCTCTTTACTAGCTATTTCTTTGTTGAAACCTGCTATTTCTCTTTGAGTCAATGTAGGTAGTTTGTAGGTTTTAAATATTTTGTCCATTTCACCTAGTTTCTCTAATTTGTTGGCATACAGTTGTTCATAGTATCCTCTTAAAGTCCTTTTAATTTCAGTGAGTTCAGTAGTAACATTCCACTTTTTATTTCTGATTTTAGTTATTTTTGTTTTCTCTCTTTTTTTCTTTGTCTCCTTCAAGTTATGTTGATTTTATTGATCTTTTTAAAGAACTAACTTTTCCTTTTGTTAGTTTTCTCTATTGTCTTTTATTCTCTCTCATTTTTATCCTATCAAATCCTTGTTATTTCCTTTTGTTCTTCTTTTATAAATCCTCCAGTTTTGAGATAAGTTTTCTGATTTGAGATCTGTCTTCTTTTTTAATGTAATCATTTAGAACTATAAATATCCCTCTCAGCACTGCCTTTCTGCATCCCATAAGTTTTAGTATGTTGTGTTTTCATTGTCATTCACCCAAGATATTTTCTAATTTCCCTTGTTTTCTGCCATTTCTTTGAATATTCCTTATTCCCCTTTCTTTCTTCTCCTTCTGGGAATACTGTGATGCAAATATTGTTAGGCAAGATGGCATCTCATCAGTCACTTAGGCTCCATTCACTTTTTAAATATATTTTTCTCTACTCTTCAATTGTATTTCAATTATATTATTTTCAAGTTCACTGATACTTTCCTTTACAAGCTCAATCTGCTGTTGAAACCCTCTTGGGAGTTTTTTAATTTCAGTTGCTTTTTATCCTCAACATCAGTATTTCTGTTTGGTTCCTTTTTAAAATTTTTATCTCTTTATTGAGATTTTCATATTGTTCATTCATCCTTTTCCTGATAAATTTGAGTTCTTTTTCTGTGTGTTCCTGTCTCCTTTTATTTTTGAGTATATTGAGAATCATTTAATTTTTTAATGTCTTTTTCTGAAATGCACAATGTCTGGTAGTCTGTCTGGATTTTTATTTTGTTCAGTTGGATTGGCCATCATTTCCTGTTTCTTTGTTTGTCTTATAATCTTTTGTTGCATACTGTACATTTTAATATTTTAAAGTGTTAACTCTTTGAATTAGCCCTTGAGTTTTCTGGTCCTTAAATTTTTGTCCATCTAGTGATATGGCAGAGGTTTCCTGCCAGGAGCTAACTAAAACAATAAAAAATGCAGAAAGACTTTTCACAGTCCTTGCAAATTGGCTCTGTGTTAGCTGGTACTTTTCTTCAGAGTTTAGCCCTCTTAATAAGAAAATTAGCCTGAGGCAACAATGATGTGTAGGGACCTCACTGTCATTTCGAAGCCTGTGTCTTTTCCTGGGCTTGTGCATGCTTATGGCCTTATGAACTCTCCCATTTATAAGAATTCAAATGCCCCTTCTATTCCCTATGAAATAGAGTTTCTTTTCCTACCAGGTGTTCTATTTTAAGTCCTAAAGCATGTAATCCTTTGCTGTGGGCCACTTGGATTTAATTATTTCTTAAACAAGCTGCTTCTTCCTGTAGGGCAAGTTCTGGGAGGTTGAGCCAAAAAAGAGTTTCTTGGTTCAGTTTCTCAGGCTGCCAACTGATAGCCTGGAAACAATATACAGGCACCAAAGTATGTACATAGTGGTTTATCTGATCTCTCAGGAACAGGGCCAGGGACCCACAATGGGAGCACATGTTGCCTCCACACTACTCTGGGGAGGGAAGGAAAGAGGGCTTAGCAATGATATCACAAACCTCTCCTATCATTTTTTTTAAAGCTGTATTTTCTTGATTCAAAACTCAGTTACTGCAAACATTTAACTGTTTTCTGGAGTTCTGAGAAAGATGGCTTTGCTAGGTTTTGCTAGTTTTCAAAGATTCTGTGAGGGAATGGCACCTTGGAGCATTTTATGCTACCATATTGATAACCTGTAGGTAACAAAGTTTTGCAGAACTTCTAGTTACTGTATGGATCAGATTCAATAGAAACTTTCTTTTTAAAAAGGAAACATTAGTTTCATACTATTCTCTGCACTGAATGGAGTTATTGGCATCAAATATGTATCTTAACTTAATCTGGAAAAAACCTATATTGTTCTAAATTTAACACCAATAGTCTCAGCAGTATTTGTATAACATTTTGCATTTAAAACTGGTTACACACAAAAATTATTATCAATAATTGCTCTGATAATAAAGACACAAATATTCACACACCTATGAAAATAATTTAAAAATTAGACCTACTGCAGAACTCTTCAACTTGCTTAATGTCTCTGTTTTTCCCCTTCCCTAAACAAATACCTTTAGAAAACCAAATGGTCCTTTGTGCTTCAGTTGTGTCCTATTTCATAAAAAGAGTTTATTTCATAAAAAGTTTTATTTATTCATAAAAACTATATTATTACTCAGACACCTTTAAGTTCTAAAATTCTGGAAGACATTAGTGGCAAAGCATTCGAACACTTTTTCAACCAGACATCAAGGGAATATAAATAAAAAGCAAAAAGTTTTATTTGTGGATTCACTACTGCTTATTCCCTCCCTCCCTCCCTCCCTCCCTCCCTTCCTTCCTTCCTTCCTTCTTCTTCATACCTTATTTTCACTCTAGGTATCCTTAACTGGCTAACTGAAGGAGAAAATCCCCACTGTAAATACCTTTAATTTTTAAAATATTTGCTATTGAAAAAGTGTGCAATTATGTGAATTATCTTTTGTTTCCAGTTTCCAAGGTTTAGGCCTTTACCCTGCATTCTGTCATAGGATATATGATTTTTAGGAAATCATAAACAATTATTTCTCAGAAAGTTCTTCCTATAATAAAAAATACTTTTCTTTATCATTTTCTACAGTTTTAAGTTAAATATTACGAACACCTAAATTGCTTTGAAATTTCTAGAGCTGTAAAAGGAACAAATGTCATTTAAATAAAAATGGTTTTTGTTAGTAGTGGCTACAGTAGTTTTTCTCAGTAGAGATAATAGTAACAGCAAATGAAAATAGCTAACATTTATTGAATACTGTTTATGTTTGAGTGCTATTTGGCTAGGTGTTTTACATGGGCAAGTAATATTTTTTCCATCAATTTAAAATAGAGGAGGTGAAGTGTAGCATGGTGTCATAATAACTTATTTTAGATTATACTGCAATTAAATTGCCTTAGAGCCCATGATCAAAACCACCATGAAAGAGAAACAGATAACAGAAAATAACGGTTATCCACCCTATCATCAACCAGACACAACCACTGTTGACATGTCCAGAATGAACCTCGGTGCTGAAGGGCATTGTTGGTGATATGCCAATGTGAAGGTCAGTATTGTGGCATAATTAGGTGTTCTGTAGAGGGGAGCATCCCCATTTTCAAAGGCTCATCAATTCAATAGCCAAATGGCCAGAAAGACCGTCATCAAAGTATCATTATTGGGGTAAATAACACTTTTCTTAGACAACCTGTTTTAAATCAGATAACCCTTAGGATAGATAAATATTAAGCTGTTAATAGTTCTTAACATTTTACAAATAATACACAAATGAAATTAGCTGCCATATATTGACCACTAATAATGAACCAGCCTCCTGTACTGAACTATATCAGTGTATCCATGAGTGTGAGCATGTGTTTTTGCATTTGTGGGTGTATGGGTATGTATGCATGTGTATGTTTTCATTTCACCTATAAAATAACCTTATTTTATAGGAAAAAAATGAAGTTCAGAAATTGTGACTGATATGTGAAAAGTTTTGTTCATGGCTGATGTTACAGTAGAAAAATATAATTTTCGATGAGATATATCTGAATTTGAATTTTTTTCTGCCACTTTTAGATGTGAACTTGGCCAAGAGTCTTAATATCTATGAACCTCAGTTCCTACATTAATAAAATTCAGATGGTAATATCTAACTTATGTTGTATGAAATTTAAAGGAAATATAGTATACTGCTTGCAGAGAATAGACCTTTTTTCCCATATTTTCTAAGTTCAATCACCCTGCCCCTAAAAGCATGAGCAATATATCATTGGCTTATCCTTCTTAGTATATTGACAAACTGTGGGAAAATCTTACAGCCAGACAGAAGAGGACTGTGAAGGTAATAGATTATTTCCTCAACAGTATAAGTGAAAATTACCTCTTTACTCATTTCTCTCATCTTTCTCCAGAAGAGGAGGAAGCATTCTCTAGACAATCTAGTACCTTTAGCGTAGACCTGTTTCTTGTGACCAATGCAGTGTCTGGGGCACTGCTTCCTTGGATACATTATGTAACCAAATACTAAATCTGAAGCAACACGGTGTGACTGCTCGCATTTCACACTCACTATGTATTTAGAAACATTGGAATTATCTCATGGACTGCTTCCCTAAGAGAATCAACATCAAGTAAAGTGGCCTTGATAAATTCAGTGATAATGTGAAAGCTGTGTCAAAAGCACATCTTGCTGAAATGGATATTCTAATAAACCTGTGGACTCAGAAGGAGTCCATTATCCTCCTCACCAAGTTTGCAGAGAAATTGTCTCTCATTAGTTCACATTTCCTTGTGGGTTTCAGTTGTTTTTACAATCTGGGTTTGAACCTGCCAAGGAGGATCAGGCGCTTTCTTCAGGGGCTTGCTCACCACATGAAGTATTGGCACATCTGTTTGGACCATCTGAGTTAAGCTAGCAGATGCTGGTGGAAACCATGTGTTTTTAGTAACAACAACAACAATAATGAGAAAGCTACTTTTAAAACAATTCCCCCTCGGCTCAGATTCACAGGCCGCTACCAAAGACTTGTAGAGACCTGTCTACACATCCCAAAGACAATGACACAACTCTGATGCATTACAGATCTCCTTTGCTGATGGGAAAAATTAGTTGTAAAAAAATCCTTTTTATTATCCTTTTCTCTCTTTTTTTCAATACATCAGATTCCTCAGAATATTAGAACATTCAAAGTGATATTCTCTGCTGATTTAACCTCAGACAAATGACAAAACTTGTGATATGGCTCTGCTCAACACAAAAGGTTTATACAATTCTTGCTAATGTTGAAAATTGCCAGAATTTTCACCTCTAGTCTTCCTTGACCTTTTTCTCGACAGCTCATGTTCTGTATCTGGGTCAGTTTTAAAATGACCAACAACCAATTTATCATTACTTTTTAATCTCTCAAACAGTTCATCTATCCATCCATAATGATCAGGCATTAAACTATATATTTAGACTTGTTTTCTCTTCTTAACTACAGTCATTCAATTTGTGTATTTTAAAATAAATTATTTAATATATTGGTGTACTCTATTTTGGGGGTTTAAGAAGAGGTAGTCAAAACAGGTTTTCATAAATTAGACTATTTTATTTGCCTAATGAAAATGGAGAGCACAATCTCTTTACCAGACAAATGTTGGATGCTTCATGTAGAAGATGACCTTAAAACTTTGTCATGTTATTCACTATTGACCCTCTTTATCCTGGCATTTTGTTTAGTTTATCATTTGTCCTGGATAATTCATTTTTAACAAAGTACTTATTTGTATTTAAACAAGGCGGGTGAGGTGCTAACTTCCACATTGTACTCTGAGCCTTTTTTATGGTTTCAATTGGTAGTAAGTGGGATGCATGCACAGGGATCAGAGTTCTACTTTTAATATATAGTTAAATGTGTATGTTGATGAGTAATGATAAAATAATAACTAGTATCTTTCCCCCAGCCTTTAACAAGTACAAGGTAACTAACCCTCTTTTTCAAAGGCAATGCAGAATACTTGGTGATAAAACATAGTGCTCTCAGCTACACACGACTAGAGACAACTAATTCCTGACCTACAATGGTGGTGGGAAGAGTATTTGATGCTGCCACATTATGTGACATTAACTAGAGATCATTAAGCTGTAAGCCTCCCAGTAGTAAGAGTCAGTGGGAAATATGGGAAATTATATAGAAGGGATAAATGAAATATGTGTGGTAAATAAATGTTGAGCCATTCTGCTACAGTACTAATGAAAATAGTCAGAGTATTCTTGCTATAGTCATTTAATTAGATGTTGCATAATGCAGCTCTATAATCATATATGTATTTTGTTACTTAGTAATGGTTTTTTATGTTGCAATAAATCCTTGCAACAACCATGTGCTCAAAACCAAAAGTTCATGCTTAATGAAAAACTTAAGAATCAAATTTCATTTTTTCAAGGAAGTTCATGATGATTTGTGTAAGTTGGCAAAAATATTTGTTTACATTTATTAGCCAATATAGCGGCTGTAGTGATATCACTGACAACATAAAAATCAGGATGCTGCTGAAGAAGCATTAGTCTCTAATTTAAAAGATAGTCATTATTTTTAAAAGACTGTTCTCAGAAGTCATAATTTAACATGATTTGCCTCAGAAGGTATATGTATACATCGCACTCTGTATGCATGACTTTACATTTAGGTCAAATGACCACTTTTATGAATCAATTTCACTCACTATTCCAAAGATTTTTTTTGCGTGTCTGGATGTACCAAAATTGATGCAATATCTACAGGTCTTTTGCTTCCATTATCTGCTGAACTTGTAAACAGTTTTATATATGCAGCATCAGATGCTTCCAAGAGAAATAGTATAATTAACTCCAAAAATGTTTCATTTTTAGGTGACCATTCTATTGAAGGCAAACCACATGACATTATTGTGGGTACTATTATAAATTCAATTAAAGACTTCACATTAAGGTAAAATTCTATGTTTTACAGTGGTAGTGCAAATAATATATGATGGAACACAGCATTGTAGTAAAAATCATATTCTTATTAAATTAGAAAACTTGATATTGGTGTTGGTGAATACATGATTCATAATTTTGGTTGAAGTCACAATATTCTACCTGTAAAAAGAATTTCTAGTTGTGAAAATTTATAAATATTTTTGTATAAATATGTAAAGAAACTATAATTTTGGTAAACATAGTTTTCTTTTTTTTTATGTGTAGCAACGGGCACTCTCATATATTGCTGTGGAGTCCGACCACTTTGTAAAATCTGTTTGCAGTTTCTACTAATCTTTATAGCAGCTTTATTATTAAGAGCCAAAGCTTAAAACCATCTAAATATCCATCAACAAGAAAATGGGTAAAAAAAATGATGCATTCATACAAATAAATTGCTTTCAGCAATAAAAACAAAATGAATGAATGATATAAGTAACAATGTGGATGAATTTCACAGACATAATCCTAAGTGAAGGAAATCAGACATCAAAGAATATGTCTATAAATCTAGACATAAAAGTGTATAATTCCATTGTTATGAAACTCAAGAACAGAAAACATTATGGTGATACAAATCAGAAGAGTGGCTGCCTTTGGTGGGGAGGAGAGATTGATTAGAAAGGAGCATAATAGGTGCTGGGTATATTCTGTATCTTGAACAGAAGGAAAGTATGCATAGAGCATAATAGTGTAAAATGTTATTAAGCTCTACAATTAATATTTATTAGTACATTGTTCTGTATTTAAGTTATTCTCAGAGAGGAAAATAGTAAACAATACATACTATTTGTTATAGTAAAAATGTATATATGTTTTCTGATAAAACTTATATTTGATTTATTGGGAAACATACATTAGTTTTTAAAATACAAGTGACAGTATTAGAGACAGAGCTGCTAAAAATTACTAAAATGCACAAATATATTCCAAGAATAATTTTTCTGCAGGTGTTGTGTTGCCACAATCAAATAATCAGTAAAAATATGTTTTGAAAATTTTACTTGTGTGTATGGATACATGTAATTTTTATTTTGAAAATAATCTTTAAATTAGAATTATTTTATGATCAACAATATATTAAAATATGCTGTTAGTCAACAAATATTTCAAAATTATATTTTTAATTTATTTTAAATGCCTCCTTTTACTCTCAAAAAATGTCCTGATTTAGACAATAAGTTATATAGTTAGTCTACTGTTATATGTTATAATTTGAAATCAGCAACATTCTATGAGTTAAAAAGTATCTTATATATTTTACTTATGAGAAAAGTCTCAGCAAAGACACCAGAATCTTGCAAGGTGTTTCATGTCAGTTGGGGTAGAGATGGAGAAAAGAACTGACATTTGAAAATAGTTCATCTTGATTCTAAAATCTCTTTCTAATAACTGGAACATTGAGTTATTGTAGACAGATTGCCATATGTGTTAAACCCTTTGCTAGAATTTCCTTGCTAGAAATTAAGTATTTGTGAGTATAAAAGATAAACAAAAAAGTATCATCAGCCCATGAAAGCATTTATGCATGATAGCTCAGAAGAAAATAATGAATCAAGCATATGTTGATATTGACATAATTACTTGCATTTGGCATTATAGTATTGCCTGGTTCGTTAGGGAAAGATAGGATGTTGTAATAGCCGTAAGATTAAAATATAATAAAATGTGCTTACATGAATTAGTTGTTATTTTGAAGACTCATTTGGTCAGTGATGAAACATTTTATGGAACTATTCTGAAGACATGAAAAGGTTTGTGGGATGAGATGTCAAAACCTAAAATAAAATATCCTGAAAATTTAACCTTAATTTGTTTTCTTTTTGGTATCTTCTTTCAGTTAAATTTTATGCATACTACCTGGAAACATAAATGGGACAGGGAATCTATTCTCTTAAGTATTTGGGTGATCTTGCTATACAGCTGACTCCCCTCAGACCTGAGTTTGTCTGTGAAATTCCGGCAGCCATTTGCATTTATTTTTCACTGCAGTCCAGCTGAACGTAATTTTACCCAACAGCGGATGAACTGAAAATCTCTACGCAATTTCCAGAGATTGCCTAGGGGAAAAAAAACGGAAAACAACTGAAATATAATTTCAAAATAGTTTTGTGGAATGCTTTTCTTTTTATATCTGAGAGCCATGTTGGAACTTAAGAGCTTACTTTCTCCAGCCCGGTCTTTGTGCGCTTATTGTTTAATCATCTAATTGGTAAGTATTAGTCCTAGGCTTCATTTGTAAGTTCTGGCAAAATGTGTTATTTTTAACCTTAGATTCTTACCATTACTGTCAGCATAATACCTTGGTTCATTGGTTGTGTAGCCCTGGCTCCCCACCATCATTTGTGAGTATGTTTATCATTTGAATGATAACTGTAGTCACTTCAGTCAGCCTGTTAGCATAGCAGTGATAATAAAATAATAAAACCTTTACTGAGAAAAAGTAGTCTTTCTAATTTTTCATTTAAATCTTGCATTATCACTTGAGACAAACTATGATAATTTACTGTGCTTTCCTCTTTCATGCTGTTGCCCTACTTCCTATTATGTATTTCTCCTTAAAATGTTTCAATTAAAATGGGAAATTATATGGTGATATTACCCCAGTGATGTGCAGCCAATGAATTTCAGATTAAACTGAAAACTATCTAAATGGCTGAGGGTAAGTAGTAAGTAAATAGGTGAATCTGGGAGGAAACAGGTGTCATAAGATTTGTTTGAATCATGACTCCCTCCAATTTTTACCATTATCAAGCTCATGTGTCTCAAGGCTAAAATAAGATAATTAATCAATTAGTACCCATCATAACAAGTACTGCAATTTTTTGGTTTATTTTCCGTGGATAAAGAAATAAAGCCTTTTTTAAAAATTTGAGACATTATGAGTTTACAAACCAATCATGCATAAAATACAGGATTCCTATACACCACCCCATCACCAATACCTTGCCTTGGTATGGAACATTTGTTACTATTGATAGCACTCCTTTTATAATTGCACTATTTTTTAATAGTAGCTAGCTACCTTTGTTACAATTGACGAAAGATTACTGAAATAGTTATATCTATTGTCCATTATTTACATCAGGTGTATTTTTCCCATATACCACCCTATTATTACCTCCTTGTATTAATATTATACATTGGTTATAATTCATGAAAGAACATTCTTAACAAAATCTTTTATTCACCTAGGAATGGGCTATAGGTGACTTTTAACAGAGACACCTGGAATTTAAAACTTGCATTTGAATTTCTTTAGCAGAGATGAATAATATGAGATCTAAGTAAACGATCAAATCAATTCAAAACAAAAATATAAAGAAATTGCCTATTTTCTTCTCCTTAGAATAATACATTTGTTATTGACTGAAATGCAATAAAATGCACTTTGTTATTACTCTTTGAAGCATGCGTCTAAACATTTTGCTACCATATTGAGTAAGGTCAGTAAATCAAAAGTTTTTGGTTAAAATATATCAATATTATGAAAAGAGATTGTCAACTTATGTGAACAAGCCCCATCTGGATGTTATAACCACAGGACCAGGATTGCTGCTTGATACTTTCTCACCAGAAGGGTCATTATGTAGGAGAAAAATAACCTCTTGTATTTACTGCTCAAGACTAGTGTTGAAAAGGGTGTTAGAAATGTATATAGAAGGAGAATAAGTAAGTGCATATCATCTTTGCTTGCTTTTAACAAGTGGAAAAAAGTAGATGAATATATAAGTGGTATATTTGAGCTCCTTTTTAAATATTTATTTCCAACAAGCCCCATTTTGGAAATGATTTAATCCTAGTTAGAAAAATACTGAAACTAATACCTTAATGATGCAAAATTATTAAAGTTGGAAAAACAGATGAATGGTTACATAGGACCAAAGAGGGGTTAAACACAAGAAAAATAACACATAATTAGGTGTGAGGTGTGGTGGTCACTGGGCCATCCAAAAGATAGTTTTGATTCTCCTCTAGGGCACATGGTAGGAACACTTCCATGCCCTCCTGTATTTCATTATGGGCAGGTGAATTTATTTGGTTGTGTGAATGTGAGCACAAGAGACATTTGTTATTTCTGAGAGTCAGTATTAAATTCCAGTGAGCACTTTTCCACTCTTTCTTTCCCATTTCCATGGTGATCAGCAATATTTATGATGGTGAATGCTTTACAGCCTTGTTTCTGTAATGAGGATGACCTGAGGCAGATGTATAGTACGAGTGAAAATTAAACTTTTGCTGTTATAAGCCACTGTGATTTGGTATTGTTACCAGAAAAAAAACTGGCCTAACTTGGATAATATAAAAAGTTTTTTATAGAGCAAATATTGTGAAATTCCCAGCCACTTAAGGGAAGTGGTTAAAAAATTTGGTTCTGTGTTTTCAAGACAGCAACATAGAGAGAGTAACATCATCTGTTATATCAGCTTCCACATTTTTCCAAGAAGTTCACATTCAGGAGCCTCTTAGAAGAAGGAGGACATAGATATCAGGCCTCCATGCTCTTTTCACAGCATTTCTTTTTAGCCAGAGGTTCTATGTTTATTTTCCGTTTGGATTTCCCTGTTAAGGCCCTGAATTTAATGTAGGATATTTACAAGAGTATAAACTTAGCATTCTTTGTAATTTCCTTTTCATCCTTAAAATCAAATCCTGGGTCTGATTTTCAGCATAGTCAGCGCCTGGTTGCAAGAGATTAGGTTGTCGTATAATGCTATTATCAGGGCCCTCTGTCTTTCACACTGTGCTGAGCTGACAGTTAGCTGGCCTGAGTTTGTTAATTTCTTTGTTAATTGGCTACAATGACAGTTAATGCAACTCCAAAACCCTTATAATTACCATTACTTCCAATTCTTCCAAATGTTAGTGCCATTACATAAGCCATTGCATCCATTTCCACTCTATCTCCTCCCATTTTAATCCACTAAAAATGTGATGCTTCAGCACACCAGCTGTTATAACTACCCCACTTATCATCAGTGATTGGATCCTCATGGCCATATGACTGAGGAATGATCCACTTCCACAATTCCTTCCTTAGTCTCTGCTTTCTAGAAACACTTCTGTAATAACTGTCTTAAGCTAAGATGCCCTAGAACAGAGGTTCTTAACCATCTTTGTTCCACAGATCCCCTTTTCCAGTCAGGTGAAATGAATACTACTGCAGTTTATTTATTGCATACATTTGTAAGTGAAGGAAATGCTAGATTTCAGTTAGAGGTCAGGGAAAATAAAGATAATAAGTTGTTTTTTTTTTCAGTTCAAGCTCACAGACCCCCCTGGTTAAGGACCCCTGCCCTAAGAGCTGGTCCTGCGACAAAGGTTTGAGTGAATGTAATTTATTTGACACTCAGTAAGAGAGTATGGAAGTAAGATAGATTTGGGAACAAAATCAAATACAGGTACCTACTGGGGCATCAAGGGAGCAACTGTCTGTGAGATGGTATTGAGCAAAACTCAGAGTTGTTCTTTCTGAGGGTTGTGGAACCCGGCATATTCGTCTACCAATTCTTGTCCATAATTGGTTGATGCTGGCATCATGGCCTGCCCCATGTGAAGATAAGCAAGGACGTACAGCCAGGGGGGGAAAAAGAAATCTCTCAGAGTCACAAGTGCTTTCAGTTAGAAGATAAAGGCTT
>JAQZBX010060189.1:0-17358 GCA_029593785.1 Cabassous unicinctus | reverse complement strand
TAGGGGAGGACAGGCCAAGATGTTAAGCCCTCAATATTGTTGCAAGTAACTATGAATCTGGTCCTTCAATAAGTTAATCTTAGTGGTTACCATGGGTCCAAAGGGGAGAGGGAAGGTTTAATAGAACCAATGGAACACAGCACATTTTGGGGGCAATGGAATTGTTCTACCTGATTCTCCAAGGATGGATATAGACCACGTCAAACTTCATCAAAATCGATAAAAGTGTACAGTCCAAAATGGGAATCACCATGTAAATCATTAACTGTAGTTAGTAGCAATGTTTCAATATTTGTACATCACTTGTAACAAATGCACCATCCACATGTGAAATGTCATTAATAAGGAAAAGGAGAAAAGGGATATGACATTAGGTCTATGGGAATCACCTATATTCTGTATGTGACTTTTCTGTAAACTAAAGCTTCGTTAAAGACAAAATGAAAAAAAAAAATACATTGGTCAAATAAATGGAAGCAAATGTCAGTGTACATACAAGACAACAGATCTTACAGTGATGAAACACATAATCTTAATTTTTTATAATTTTATCTTTTAACTTTTATATTATTTTAACCCTTTAGAAAAATTTTTCATATTTTTTTTCGTTAATTTTAAAACATTATTATATCATTTTCCTATTAATTGCATTTGGTTATTTTGTTGACTCCAATTTTGAAGATGTTTTGAATCACAGAAAGCTTACATCTATGGCAGGGGAGGATCATTGGTGCCTGTTGTCAGAGATGGGGATGCATGGAAGTAGGTTCACCTGGAGCATACCTATAAGGCATATGAATGTGTTCAAGTGTACATGGGGCATTGTCACATCTCTACCACATTCTCTAATGAGACAGCAAGAATCCCTTGAGTACAGGGGCATTGATTACTTAAGGAGACTCATCCTTGGGAGTCCTGCCCCATCCTGGGGGAAAGGTAATTCATTTATATGCTGAGTTTTGGCTTAGAGAGAGACCATATTTGAGCAACAAGGAGGCTGTCAGAAAGTAGCACTTAGACACCCTATAATACTATGTGAAGTTTAAATTTCAAAAGTAAAGGTTCATAAGTACAGTCACCATAATCAAGGACTATCAATTGTCCATCCTCCTTCAATAATCATTTGCCCTGTACTCAGGGGGCTCTTGCTGTCCCATTAGAGAATGTGGTAGAGCTGAACATGATGGGAATTTGGTATTTCTTTGGTTATTGTGTGGATCTTCACCCACTGTGACAATGCCCCGTGTGATCCTCCCCTGCCACAGTTATTACCCTTCTTGTTCTACTGTACACTTTGTGATCCTAGCAATGGAAGAACATTTATCATGGATATGGAGGCAGTGGCCACTGGAGGTTCTGAGGGGAGAGAAAGGGAAAAATAGAGATAATTTGAGGGTATTTTGGGACTTGGGAATTGCCTGAATGGCATTGCAATGACAAAAACAGGCCATTGTATATCTTGTAATAGTTTGCAAAAATGTGCAGGACAGTATGTAAACTACAATGTAAAATATAATCATCCTTAGTGGCAATGTTCCAAGATGTGTTCATCAATTATAATGAATGTACCACACTAGTGAAGGATGTTGTTGATGTGGGAATATGTGGGAGGGCTAGGGAGCAGGACATATAGGAATCCCCTATATTTTTTGTGTATCTTTTATATAATCTATGGTTCTTTTTTATAAAAATTAACAAGTATATTTTAAAAATAATGAATGATTGATTTCTATAAGACCTGGATATTTTAAATTCTGCTAGTCATATTACAATATTTTCTTCATGGACTAATTGTTTACATAGTGATATAATGTAATTTTAAAAATTATTTTAATTAATTTTTACTTTTAATTTTAAAAGGAGATTTAGATTACATAAATGTTACGTCAAATATATAAGGGAATCCCCTCTACCTCATCCCTATACCCTTCCACACTTTCCCCATTAACATCTTTCATTAGTGTGGTGCATTTGTGAAAATTGCTGAACACATATTGCAGCATTGTTATTAACAATAGACTACAGTTTACAAAATGTTTTATACTTTGCCCTACACGATTTTATAGGTTTTGAAGAAATGTATAATGGCTGATATCTGTCATTGTAATATCATGCAGAAGAATTCCAATGTCTCAAATAACACCCCATGTTACACTACCACCCCTCAGAACCTCTGCTGACACTGTCTTTACATCAATATTACAAGTTCTAATTTATTATTTGTTCAAGATGCAAAGGAACCTGGTCATTTTCTGTACTTTATTCTTTAGTGTAAACTGTCTTTTCATATAATGTGCTAATTTACTTGTGTCATAAAATTTGAGTTTAAGTTGCATGTGATTTGATAAGACATAGATTATACATTTAAATATATTCTATATCTAGTTGTCCCTTTAATTATGCATTTTATTGTGTTTCTAAAATTTTATTAAAGTGTATCATTCATACATGAACATGCATAAACAATAAATGTATCATAAAAGTTGTGAACTTACAAGACAATCATGCATAACATCATACAGCAGTCCCATATATCTTCCCACAACTAACACCTTGCATTGTTGTGAAATATTTGTTACAAATTATTATTAAAGAATATCATCAAAATAATATTCCTAACTATAGTCCATATCTTCCTTTTGGTGTATTTTACCCCAACCCACCTTGTTATTATTTTTAAATATATTTTTATTACAAAAGTTGTGAACTTACAAAACAATCATTTACATGTATAGAATTCCCATACAACACTCATTCACCAACACACCACACCGTGGTGTTTATATTATTTCTTAATTAACACAACTATTAACAATTATAGAGTTAAATCTGTCAAATTATTTTGATAATATTTGAGTACTTCAAGTTTATGATGCTATTAATTTATTATAACCAATACTCATTCTTTACAAATTTTTCATTTCATATATATAGATTATTTGTAGAATGAGGGCAAAATTGCATAGTTTATTTCTTTATAACACTTAAAAAAATGGGAAATATTTTCCAGAATATTGAAAATATTTATTAACCAAGTCTCTTCTTTTTATAATGAATTAATGTATATAAAAATTTCAATCAATTTGAATAAAATGTGAACAAAAAGTATTATGTGTAATTATGACATATCACACACATATCACAGAGGGCATATTGCAGCCCATGTGAGAAATTGGCATTATTCTAAATTATTTGGTGTTCTATTATTAAACTTTTCCATTAATTGTCCATATATTGATTCGGTTGTTTGTCTTTTTGATGCTAAGATGAATGATTTCCTTATATATTCTATATTTTAAACGTTTATTGAATATGTGCTTTCCAAATAGTTTCTCCAATTGTACAGTTTGTTATATCACTTCATGATAAAGTTCTATGAGCCACAAAAGTTTTTAATTTTGATGAGGACCAATTTAATTATTTTTCTTCTCTTGCCTGTACTTTTGGTGAAATGTCTTAGCAGCCGTTGCCTAACTCAAAATCCTGAAGATGCTTCTACATATTTTCTTCTAACAGTTTTTTAGTTCTTGAAGTTATATTTGGGGCTTTAAACATTCTTGCCTTGATAATTTCAATATTTTTTTATTAGAAAAGTTGTGAACTTAAAAAACAATCATGCACAATGTGCACAATGCAAATACAACACCCGTCCACCAACATCTTATATTTTTGTGGAACATTTCTTGCGTATTATAAAAGAACACCATATTATTATTACTACCTATAGTCTATAGCATACATTTGTTATATTTTTCATATCTTCCTATTATTAATACTGTGTGTTAGTATTGTACATTTTTTATGGTTCATGAGAGAACACTCTCATATTTATACAGTTAACCACAGTCCATCTTCCACCACAAGGTTCACATGGTACAGTCCCATGCCTTGTACAATCTATCCAAAGTGTACACTCAGTGGCTCTCACTTTTACCACAGAGTTATGCAGTCATCACCTTAGTTTATTATTTAATATTTTCCTTAGTCCAGAATAAAAAAAATCCCATGCCTCCCTATTGAGCCTTAGCATTGATCTAGTATATTTTTTACTTTCATGCAAGAATATTACAATATTGCTGTTAACTATAGTCCATATGCTCAGAGTTAATTTTTGCATAAGTTGTGAGGTAGGGGTTCTTCTTTATTTTGCAAATACAGATCCAGTTTTCCTAACACTATTTATTGAAGAGACAATTCCATCCCAATTGAGTCATATTTGCCACCCTGTCCAATATGTTTGCCATATATGTGAGGGTTGATTAGTGAGCTCTTAATTTGATTCCATTGGTCTATATATCAGTACTTATGACAGTATCATGCTGTTTTGATTACTCTGGCTTTGTAATAAGTTTACAAATCAGAAAGCATGAGCCCTCCAAACTCATTTTTCTTTTTCAAGATGACTTTCCCTATTCTTTGCCCCTTTCCCTTCCATATAAATTTCATTTTTGGATTTTCCATTTACTCAAAGAAGAATGTTGGAATTTTGAATGGGATTGAATTGAATCTATAAATTGCTTTCTTTGTAGGATTGACATCTTAACATTATTTATCCTTTCAATACATGAACAAGGAATGTCCTTTCATATATTTATGACTTATTTGATTTATTTAAGCATTGTTTTATGTTTTCATGTGTACAAATCCTTCACATACTTGCTTAGGTTTATTCCTAGATATTGGATTCCTTTAGCTGCTATTGTAAATGGATTGTTTTACTGCATTTCTTCTTCTCTTTCCTCATTTCCTGTAAATAGAAACATTACTGGTTTTGGGGTGTTGGTCTAAAGTCTTGCCACTTAAATAAATTAATTTATTAAATATAGGTGCTTTGTTGTGAAGTTTTCAGTATTTTCTGTATGTAGCATAATACCATTTGCAAACAAGGAACATTTTACTACTTTCTTTACAATTTGTTTATTTTTAATTTCTTTTTTTCTTGCCTATTTGCTCTGGAAATAACATCCAGTACAATGTTGCATAACAATGTTGATAGTGTGCCTCCTTGTATTTTTCCTGATCTTAAATGGAAAACTTTCCATCTTTCACCATTAAATAGGATATTAGCTGTAGGCTTTTCATATATATACTTTGTCATTTTGAAGAAATTTCCTTCTATTCCTAGGTGCTCTAAGTTTTTTGTTTTTTTGTTTGTTTGTTTGTTTTTGAGGAAGGGGTCTGAGAAGTTTTCAAATTCCTTTTCTGCCTCAATTCAAATAATCCTGTGCCTTTTTTCCTTCATTGTGTTATTGTTGTGTGTGACATTAATGATTTTCTTATGTTGAACCACCCTTGTATACCAGGGATAAATCTCAATTGGTCATTGCAGCAGTTTGGCAGTTTGATATAGATATGAATTCCAAAAATAGATATTGGATTATGCTTGTAAACTGGACTGTTCATCTGGGGATGATTAAGTTATGACTAGGGTGTTGACTGGGCCACATCAGTAGGGCATTGAGCCCCAACCCTTGGTGGGTGGGGTCTCAAAGATAAGAGACATGGCAAAGGACAGAGTTGGAGTTTTTTGAGTTGGAGTTCTTAAGCTCAATTTTAATGATGGAACCCAGGGAAGCAAGCATACAGCAGCTTGGTCGTGAGGAAGGAGAGAAGGCCCCAGGATAGAGATGAGCAGTTCACCCGACAGTTCACAGCTGGCGTTGTGGAGATAGGCAAAGCCTAGAGAGCCTGATAGTCTACAGCTGACCTTGGCAAGGAACCAGGGGAGCTGAGCCTGGAGAGAAATGGAGCCCTGGGAAGAGAGGAACCCACGAAGCCTGAACTCTAGCAAACATCGGCAACTGTAATGCTCCAACACATGGCAACAGACTTTGGTGAAGGAAGCAACTTATGATCTGTGGCCTAGAAACCATGAGCTTCTACCCCAAATAAATATCCTTTATTAACACCAACAGATTTCTGGTATTTTGCATCAGCACCCCTTTGGCTGACTAATACAATCATGCTTTAAAATTATTATAATATGTTGTCTTTTGATTGCTGGTTTTATGCAATTTGATTATGATGTGCCTTGGTTTAGTCCCTTCATATTTCTTGTGCTTGGATTTCATTGAGCTTTTGGAAGTATACCTTTTGAGTTTTAATCAATTTGGAAAATATTTGGTCATAATTTCTTCAAACATATTTCTGCTCAACACACTCTATTTTTGGAACTCTATTTATATGCATATGAGACTGTTTGAAGTAGGCATTTTAGAAATATTTTTTTCTGTATTTCATTTTGGATTGCTATATGTTAACATTCACTATTATTTTATTTATACAGTGTCTATTCTTCTATTAAGATAATCTTATTTATTTTTCTTAGACATTCTTGTTCTCACACTTTAAATTAAATATACATAAGTTTTTGTCTTAGATATTCTTCCTAGCTTTCCAAAAATATGATATACATTTATGATATCTGCTTTAGTATTTATTGTGTTAGTTTTAGCATCTTTAAAAGTAGCTTTGGTTTGGATTAATTAGTCTGTTAATATTTGTATTTTTTTGCTACTCTATGTGCCTAATAACTTTTTATTAGTTTCTGCACATTGTACTCTTTACCTAATTGGGTGCTTAATATTTTTGTATACCAGTATATATACTTGAGCTTTGCTATAGGACATAGTTATATGGAATATAATTACTCAATCTAGTGTTGTACTCTAGCTCCAAATTAGCCTACCCAAAGTAACTTAGAGAAGAAAACTTTCTATTGTTCCCTGAGTGTCCTATCTAGGAGACACATAACCTCCCCTCCCTTGAGCAACCTTGCAAAAACATCTCAACCTTGCAGCTGTGTCCCAAGTTATCAGAACCTTGAAGTTGTGCAGACACTAGCTAACCGCCAAGATCCGCTTCTGTACACCCTGCTTGCTTGCAAACTGCGTCAGCGACCCCCTATAAAAGGGAGCCATTTTAGAACGGGGCTGCAGTTCCCTCCTGCGTGAGGTGTGCTGCAGTCGCCCATGGGCTTAGCTCAATAAAAGTAACTAAAGTCTTAAAGTCTGAGTATGGTCGATCTCCTGGGTTAGAACACTAGGGCTAATTATTATACATTATTAAGTCAACGATTTTCTATTCAAATATTCAAATATTCAAATGTTGCATGTATTTGAGTTTATCCCCTTAGTTTCAATTGACTTTTTTTTCCTGTGTGTCTGGCATCACCATCATCCATGATTAGGCAAACATTATTTTGGGAAATAATATTTTAATATGTCAATTTTTAAGTTTTATATTTCAGGTGACAGTGTAAATATGATCCTTATTACTGCATCATTAATGAAATGCAAAAAAAATTATTAATATTTTATTGGAAATCTAATTAAGTTTTGAGACCTTTGGAAAGCACTAACATTCTTCAATTAATTTGTATAAAGATGAAATTTTTTCCTATTAATATAGATCTCTTCTTCAATAGAGATTTTTTCTAATAATTATCCATCTCTATTTGAAATTTATTTCTAAATATCTTACTTTTGGATTTACATTTTCATAATATATACATTTTTATTTAAAACTGAGCTTACAAAACATTCATGTATAACATGTATAATTCTCATACCTCACATTTCCACCGACAATTGCAAAGATGTGGAACATGTATTACAGATTATGAGAACATCATCAAAATATTATGACTATGGTTTATTGCTTATATTTTGTATATTTTTTCATACATTCCCCTATTATTAACACTATGTATTAGTATTATATATTTATTATGGTTCATGAGAAAATGCTTTCATTTTGCATTGTTACCCATAATCCATCATATACCACATGCTTCATGTTTACAGTCCCATGCCATATACAATCCATCCAAAGTGTACACTCATTGGATTTACTTTTTTTAATAACATTGTGGCTGACACATAAAATTTATAAAATTTTAATTTCTTTTTTCATCTAGATTTTCATCCTCAAATTTATTGATTCTCTTGTTAGCCTTAATAATTTGATGGCAAATTATATCATTTTAAAGATTCTCATGGAACCTCAGATTTTTAAATTTATTTTCATTACATTTTTGTCATTTGTTTACCAGAATTGCAGTAAAAGTTTGAACTGAAATGAACTGAAGTATTGAACTTATATGTTTTTTCCAGATGCAAAGGTAATGACTAACCTTTGATCATTAAAATGACAGTTGAGGGTCAGACTAATTTTCCATGTTTTAAGATAAATATATTTCTTTTTCTTTTTTATTGAAGTGTTTGATTACATTCTGACAAAGTCAAAATTTCACGCTGACTTGTATTTCTACTATAAAGCCAAATTGGTGACATTTTAATTTTTAAAAATATACTGCAATATTTTATTGTTAAATGTCATTAAATTTTTGCCACTAGTTTGATGAGTATAATTACCCTCTAATATTATTTTATTATACATTTTTATTTTTATTTCTAGAAAATATTACCCTAATATAATGAAATGGTAAAGGAATCTTAATTTTCTTGGTCTCTGAAAGATTTTCTCTGAGATGATAAATGTTGCTTCTTTAAATTTCGGGCAGAATACTAATATTAAAAATATTTGATATCATTATTTCTTTCTTGGGAATTTATTCTACTAATTCAGTTTATTTTGTGATTACAATCAATAGCAGATAATATTGAAACATTAACCATAGTCCTTAGTTCTTGGCACTTAACTGCATTCAAGCTCACCTCCACACATATAATTTCATTTCCTGCCTGAGAGCTTTTACTGGTCTCAGATTTCAGTTTAGTTGCAGACCAGAGGTACAACATATCTATTGTATTCTATGCCAAAAATACAACAATTACTGAAGAAGTGTTATATACATACCCCAAATACTTAGCCCCTTTTCTGATAATTATGAGGTTCATGATTTAGAGTTGCTCCCAGAATTCTCTGCTGAATTTGTTTCCAGTTTCCCAAAGTGGTAGTTTGCTTCATATCTCCCCTTTTACTGGTTGTTTTCCTTCCCTATTTACTTTTGGCATAATCGGCAAAATAAAAAAAAATCACCTAAGTTTTCTAAGGAAGTTGACATTTTCTTCCTGAAGATGGGTTGTTGGCCATGCTTGTTCCTCTGCCACATGCAGAGCCCATGGCCATGTCTGCTGCTCTCTCCCATCTCTCCTTTGTTTCACTGATTTCAGTTTCTTCCTTCCATGGCTTTCTCCCTATGTATTCTCTTCATGTATAAAGCACTCCAGTATGATTAAGTCCCCTCCTGAATTAAGTGTGTCATGTCTTAACCAAAGCAGGCTCATAAAAAGATCTTACTTACAATGGGTTTACTCTTTCAGGAATGAATTAGATTTAAGAACATGTTTTCCAGGGGTGCATATAGCTTTTAAACCACCATAGGTGTGCATGGAGCATTGGAAGATTCTTATAATATCAGACATAAATAAACTATATACAATCAGTTTTTCTATGAATCATGGATTTTAATAAACTTGTCGTACATAAAGTTATTGTATTAAAATTGTATCTTCCTTATAAGACAATATCTGGTTATAATGAAATATAAAATTAATGGTAATAAAGGGTGGATTTTCTTTCATGCTCAACTGAGTATGTACTTTTGACCAATTGCTTTACTTCTAGTAAATTAATTTGACTGCTCATTCACATGGAGAAAGGGTAAAACAATCTGACTAACTCATGGTGAAATTTCCAGGTCATTTAAAATTCTCACGGTATAAAAATTTTGTGGTGTAAAATTCAGTAGCTGAATTAATTTCCTGCTGTTCTAAAAGGAGTGAAAAAATATATCTGATATGTTCCCTTTAATTCTCCTTTCTCTGCATGACTAGCCAAAACTTGTATGCTCTAATGAATTCTACTGCCACAGGTGCATAGATCATCTGGTTCTACAGCATAGACACAGAGAATAAGTATTGTATATTTTAACTGTTATGGAGCCTTGACCAGAGCAGTGTACAATTTAAATTAAAATTTATATAACTAATGAAATTAATCATTTGATATTAAATAGTGCAAATATTATATCAAAACAATTTTATCATTATTTCATCATAAAGGAACTCTTTCTATTAAATTCAAGTGCTGTAATAATAATGATAGAGAAGATGTCCTTAATGAATTGTATCTTAGAAAGAAAGAATCTACTACCTTAAACAGAGTTGCCTAAAAATGTATTCAAGTTCAATTCAACAGTTGGTTCAGGAATTTAATTTTAAAAGACTGAAGTACAGGAAAATTGTAAGGAGATAGACCACTTTATGAATTTATGTGTGCACGTAATTACGAATGTGGGAATGAGGCATGTATTTGTAGTTCTATGTGAATTTTTACAAGGACAATAAGCATTGTTCCCTGAACATCAGACCTAGATCAAGAAATACTTGTTTAGACTACATTCTCTTTCATGTGAGCATTTGAAATGTTAATTAAATCACTGAGAACGAAATTGTTACAAGAAATACAGCATCATTGATGTCCATAAAGTATTATTTCTGTGATCTTAAATTTATTATCATATCTACACACTTATTGAAGGCATCTCTCAGGGATTTTTAAGTTTTTCATTATGGAGGCTGTAGATGAAAGGGTTCAACATTGGTGTTACAATGGTGTTGAGTACTGTGGCAAATTTGTTAATGTCCACTGCATTACCCTTTTTTGTGTGTGAACTTAGAGGAATATGGAGAACCATAGTAAAGTGTAACCACTGTAAGGTGAGAAACACAAGTGGAGAAGACTTTCTGTCATCCCTGGACGGAGGGAATCTTAAGGACAGTAATGACAATGTAGGTGTAAGACTCTCCTGTAAGGAGCAAAAGACCCAAGAATAACACAGCAGAGGAGATGAAGTCTGCCAGCTCAGTCAGAGAGATATATGCACGGGCCAACTTTAACACTGGAGCTCTGTCACAGAAGAAGTGATGATTTTATTTGGCCCACAAAAGGTAAGGGGGAGCAGTTAAAATAGATGGAACCAGCATTGATGAAAATGCACCCACATAGGATTCCATAAGCATCATTATACATGAATGTTTGTTCATGATGATGGTATAGCTCAGTGGGATGCAGATGGCAACATATCGGTCAAAGGACATGATGGCAAGGATAAAGAACTCTGTGGATCCCAGGAGGAAGTAGAAGATTGACTGAGTGAGACAGCCAACAAAGGATAAAGTTTTGGTGAGTGAAAAAGTGTTGGCTAGCATCTTAGGCACCACTGTGGATATGATGGTGATCTCAAGGAAGGAAAGGCTGGCTACAAAGAAATACATGAGTGAGTGTAGACGGTAGTCACAACACAGGAGACAGATGATGATGGTGTTGCCATTCAGAGCAGTCATACACATGAACAGGAACACAGAGAAGAGAAGAAATTCTACTCCTTTCTCATTCCGAAATCCTAGAAGGATGAACTCAGTGACTCTGGTTTTGTTTTTGTGACACATGATGTTCTGATTCTGAGTTCAGCCTGGCATTACAGAAAGGGTTTATGGTTTGGCCTTACATATAATGCTGGAAATGCCCTACAATGCCCATTAATTAACTTCAGTTTTCAGGAAAGGATATTAAAGCAGAGAATGATGATATTTCAAGCATATAAATATGTCCTGAGATGAAATGTGCAAGATGTTAAGAGTTCAGTTCTGAGATACATTCATAACTGCAGAATTTATCTCACAGTATGTTTGTGAGAATTGTCCTCTGAACAAACCTGTGAGACTCCCCTTGGTTTATAGTCTACTACAGTGGATCTGGATGTACACAAGTCATGTGAAACAGACTCATATATGGTACCATTTTGGATACATCTTTCATAGTGTCATTTACCGCCTCCCCCCAGAAAGTGAGGGTAGTTTTTCAAGGAGCTGATAGCATTGTAGTAATATCTAATTCTGTATTAATATATATGTACAAAGACTTATTTTGAGTTATTATTTTATATGTGGATATATTTATTTAATAAGAAATAAGAAAATACCATTACAACATAAACATTTTCCTTAACATTCATGACATCTACCTCACTGGCAAGAAATGCCACATTGTAGCTAAGAATGTAAGTTCAATTTTATATAATCTTTTTAAAGAATCAGGCAAAATAATAATAGAATTTTCACAGGACTTACATGAGTAAGGCATCCGGTGAAATATATGACATTTTTTTATGACTGTTGACTATGTTTCTGTTTGAATTCATTTAAAGAGAGGTAAAAAACCTGAGCTTTAAAAGCAATTCCCGTAATTCTTGGCCCATTAATATAGTGAAAAACAAAACTTTGTTGCAGAGAAGGACATTTTTTATTTACTCACTAAGCTGACTTTTGGAGGAGACTTAAGTTGTGGCATGTATCTTGGGTATTGAAGGCAGGAAACACAGGTTTGGTACCAAGAATATTTTCATACCTCAAATTGCAAGATACATAAAATTTTGCCATTGAAATGTGTTGGAAATATAATTTTAGATCAGTGGGATTTTTAGTGTTACTATGTAATAGATGGATGGATGAAACCTGGAGAAGTTAGTTTGACTCTGTCTATTACATAGAGGTTAAATGGTGGAAATATGACAAAACCATGGGTCTTTTGATTTAGGTTTCCTTGATCTTTATTGCCAAAAATATTTATTTATTATTTTTTTAAGCATTTAGTACTTTATGAAGATTAGACCAGGGACACACCTGATTTTCTGACTTATATAAATAAAGATGATAAGGGAACATTAAATCAATTTGGAACAAAGTTAGTGTTCACTCTGCAATTTCTCAAATTAAAATAATCCTTCAAATCCTAGCATAGGAGATCATCATTTTAATTAAGAAGACTCAAACCTTTTTGACATAATAAAAATGTATGCAGCTGTTTCATCAGTTTGCTTTCCTTTGGCAAACCGAGGGAATGGATAATTAATGGATTTGGTAGAGAAGGGAAATCTAATTTTGGACCATTGGGAATTGCTGGGAATAGCTCTTTCTGTGGTCAGATAAAGGATGACTTGACTTTGAGTAACTAATTGGCATCCTGAGGGCACTAACAGATTGACTAGAAATTGAAGGAAAGGCAGAAGCTGAAGCTTAGAGGGAAGCCATTAAATGCACATTCAGTCAAATACAAAATTTTGCATAATGTTGGAACTAAATGAAAAGAAGGTTGAAAGAACAGAAAGAAATAGTGATGGGAGGATGAAAGGAAAATAAAGAAAAAGTGATGAGTTATAAAAGAAGAATATCATATGTTCTCTACTTACATGCTGTAGTGTATTTTATAATTTTAATGGATATTCATCTAGTAGTTTCACAGACTTTGTTTATTGTTGCAAACTTAGGGTAAGTTTCATGGTTAGGATCAAATCTATAGATTAATTCCTTCTTCTGATAGTCTGAGAATGTTAGGAAATAAAAGAATGGAAAATACAGCCATGACTATAGGAGAATTTATAGGGACTTTGCATGGGAATGTTCCTGTAGCTCAATTCAGCTTGTAAAATTATACTCAAAATATGTATTTTTGTAATCTCAACCACAAATTATTGTAACCAGCAATAAGGAGTAAAACTTGAGATCACCATTCTTGTTTCCCTGGAGGCACAGCTTCTGATGAAAAAATGGTTTCCAGGGAATAAATTATAAAAACAATTATAATTAAACAAAACTAAAAGTTTCCAATTTCTCAAAGCAAGGAGAATGAGTAAACATAACTTCCATAAGAAATACACTAATTCAAAAACAAGAAAAAGAGAAAGTTGGGAAACAAGAAGATAAAAGAGAGAGCATCTCCTACAGAGGTGATATAGTCAAAATTCCTTCTTTCATTATTGTCTTCATCCTCATAACCATCAGGATCATTATAATCATGATCTATGCATATTGAATTTGTATGTACTAGGAATTCTGTGATCATTTTAACACATATTATCTCTTTTCCCTATGACAATCATGTGATAGAGGTGATATTATTGCTGTTTTATGGTATTTATTTCCTTATTTCCTATGATTATTCCAAGAAGAAATTATATAAAATGTCAGAAAGTTTAAAAAATAAAAAATTATACAACATAAAGCATTATTTACAACAGACATTACCAAATTTTATTGAATGCTTGTATACATTCTGATGCACTAAGACATATTGTATGATCCCTGTTATTAGTGATTTATAATTTTTTCAAGTGTAAAAAAGTCAATTATATGTAAATAAAATTAGTATGAGTCTATTAATTCATACTAATGAATATATACTGAAGAAAACTATAATCCTGGATATTAAGAAATGTTGGAATAATCCTCCCAAAAGAACATTTCATTGAAACAAATTATCTACTTTGTGTATTAGAAAAGTGATTAAAGAAAGAATTGCTTTACAAATAAATCACCCTATCAAGAAACTGATGGTTTTCATTCATGAATTTGTCTGTCCAATCAAATGGAAATCCAGGATAGTGTATTTTAGACCTGCCTTTTGAGTCATGATCCTTCTCAAACAATATTTATTTATTTTTCTCTTTGGCCTTCAGGATTAAATAAGTTTGATACACCTCCATGTCTTTTTTTCTGGCTCAGATACTTCCTCATCCATTGTCTAAATTCACTCATTCTCCTTATTTTGCCTCTGCTAGGCTTTATTTAGTTCTTTTCATATCACAGGATATTTTTAAATTAATGACTAACACATATAAAATTCTCTATCACTCAAATATTCTCACTACACTTTACTACATTTTCCAACCCAAAGCCTGCACACTCCTGTGATATAAAATAATAATAATTTCCTCTATAAACAGTATGAGATTCTTCGCTATGGAAGACCCTATGTGTGGAAAGCAATTGCTTTTACTATATAATACATATAACACTTGCACTATTTTATTTATTTATTTTAAAGAAAGTTTAGATTACATAAATATTTCATAAAAATTAGAGGGGATACCCATTTTCCTCAATTCCTCCCCTTCTCACACTTTCCCATGTGAACAACATCCTTCATTAGTGTGATACATATGTTAAAATTGATGATCTCATATTAAAGCACTGCCACTAACAATGAATTATAGATTACATTATAGTTTATTTAGTCTGTCCCACATGATTTTGTAAGTTATGACAAAATATATAATGGCCTGTATCTGTCATTGAAACATCATGCAGTACAATTCCAATGTTCCCAAAATGTCCCAATATTACAACAATTTTTCCCTCTTCCTCCCTCAGAACCACCAGTGCCCACTGTCTCCACATAAATAATAAAGTTTTTCCAATTGTTAGAATAAAGATAAGTCTATAGTAGAATAATAATAAGTCTACTTTAGTCGATTATTCATTCCCCAGTCTTAAGGATTTTTGGATGGTGTTGCCCAGTCTGCTACTAATTGAGATGGGGCTTAGTTCCCATTGGGCAGATGGATGGAAATATCTTGCTTGCAGTTGCATAGTCTCTCTGTTCCTTGGGATGTGTGTTGTCCATCATCATCACCTTTTTAGTTTTCCTGAGTCCAATGAACCGGAGAATAGGTGTTGGAACTCTGTTGAGATTCAGGGCCCAACTGGCCCGTGGAGGGAACAAACATTTAAGCCTCTTGGACATGTGTCTTCCAAGCATAGTACTAACTATAGGTTCAAATAGAAGGGGCAGAAGGCTATGTGAAGGAAAGCCACAAATGAGTCCAACTCTGCCACAGTGGGGAGCATAAATTCCAAGGTAAAGCCCACTGGTAGGGCAACAAACTCCTAGATGTCTGCCTTGCCTATAGTGTCTGGAGGTCTCTAGAGTCCTCAGAAGCCCCACCATTTGAAGAAATATTTCCTGTGGCAGTAAATTACATCCTGATGAGATGTGTATAAGCATAACATCTGGAATGGTTTTGCATTATTTTTAAATATCTATTTTTCCAAATAAACTAAATATACAAAGAGATTGGGAGCATGTTCATCTTATCCATGTGGAATGTAAGATATTATACTACTGTCTGTAACCAATCTCAGCAGGATATCTTTAAAAGAATTAACTAATGAATTCATGAATAAATTAGAAAAATTAATATATTGTGTACAGAAGCCCAGCTCTGTTCTATAGACAGTAAGTTTTAGGTGCCTAAGTAAGAGTCAAATGTGCATTTGGTGAATGCAGGAAGATAAATAAATTTGGAACTTACATCAGATTAGAAGAAGGTTCATGAATAGATAGTCATTGAATTTGTGGGCATGGGAGAGATTACAAAGGAGAGAAAGAGTGTTAAAGGAGAAGAGAGAGTTAAGAAGAGATTCAAAAGAAGATGTAAGATGCCAACATTTTAAGAATGTTTTCAAAGTCCTAACTCCATGAAAATATTCAAAATGTTGTGATATATTCAAATGAGATATCATCATTCACCAAAGCAAAAAGAGACTCAAGGAAGCAATTAATAACTTCAAAAAATCATTAGTGAAATTTGAGATAATGAACAAATTTCTTAGGATTATGCTCTCTAGATCTCAGAAATGCATTAACCAGAAAACATTAAGAGAAAGGTGAAAAGGGTTTTGTACCTTTTGTTTTACTTTCATTCAGTTGACACATGGTTATATTTTCATGCTGGAAATATTCAGAAGGAATTGTTTACTATTAAAGTAACATATACATTGAAAATTGCAAAAAATATTTGTGTAGTTTAACCATTTTTTTATAAAGTGATCACTCATTTTCTGATTTCATATCTTGATTTTACATTAAATTCTCAATTACTTTTCTAATTTTCTTTCATAAATTATATGGAATCCTAAAACTCATAGTTTATTTTCACATGTCAGAACACATGAACACAGGAAAGCCAATACTGAAACAACTCCGTATTAATGTGCACTGACTAGCACCATTTTTTGCCTTGTCTGTAAATTGCATGGACAAAAACTCTTTTCCTTGCTCTCTGTATCCAATCTCTGGGAGAAAAGTTGTGCCCCACTAGTGTATACCTGTCCTGATTTTGAAAATGAGCTGGACAATTTTAAAGACTGATTAAAAATTGAAACAAATATCAAAAGAAGTGCTGTGAAAATTTTTAAAAAGGCAAGAGAGAGAAATTGTCCATCAGAGTAAATTCACAAATATGCTAAGATACCTAGACGTCAGCTAAAAAATGTACAAGCCATACTAGGAAACACAAAGAGATGGCAGAGCATAAAGAACAAACCAAATATCCCTAAGTGATACAGGGTTTAAGCAATTAATCATTGATAATCACACAACTCTCCTAAATGACTTCAAATAATTTATGAAAAATATGACTAAAGATATAAATGATAATAAGAAGACACTGAGAGAGCATACAGAACAATTTGAAAGCCTGCAAAGAAAAGAACAGACCTTATGGGAATGAAAAACATGATTGATGGAATGAAAAATACATTAAAGACACAT
>JAQZBX010060188.1:0-17354 GCA_029593785.1 Cabassous unicinctus | reverse complement strand
AAAAGCCAGGACCATAAAACTACTAGAAGAAAATATAGGGAAACTTCTTCAAGACCTTGCAGTAGGTGGCAGTTTCTTGGAACTTACACCCAAAGCATGTGCAACAAAAGAAAAAGTAGATAAATGGGACCTCCTCAAAATTAAATGCTTTTGCACCTCACAGGACTTTGTCAAAAGGGTGAAAAGGCAGCCAACTCAATGGGAAAAAAATATTTGGAAATCACATTCTGATAAGGGTTTAATATCCAGGATATATAAAGAGATGTTACAACTCAATAATAAAAAGACAACCCAATTAAAAAATGGGCAAAAGATTTGAATAGACATTTCTCCAAAGAAGAAATACAAATGGCAAAAAAAAAAACACATGAAGAAATGCTCAACATCTCTCATGATTAGGGAAATGCAAATCAAAACTACAGTGAGATATCATTTCACACCTATCAGAATGGCCACTATTAAAAAGACAGAGAACTGCAAGTGTTGGAGAGGCTGTGGAGAGATAGGAACACTTATTCACTGTTGGTGGGAATGCAGAATGGTACAGCCACTATGGAGTACTGTTTGGCAGTTCCTAAAGAAGTTGAATATAGACTTGCCACGTGACCCTGCAATACCACTACTGGGTATATACCCAGAAGAACTGAGAGCAGTGACACGAACAGACATCTGCACACCAATGTTCATAGCAACATTATTCACCATTGCCCAAAGTTGGAAACAATCCAGGTGTCCATCAACAGACAAATGGATAAACAAACTGTGGTCTATTCACATGATGGAATATTATGCAGCTGTAAGAAGAAATGAAGTTGTAAAGCATATGACAACATGGATGAACCTGGAGGACATTATGTTGAGCGAAGCAAGCCAGACACAAAAGGACAAATACTGTATGAATGTGTTACTATGAACCAAATATATTGTGTAACATATTGTTTGATTAAAAAAATTTTTTATATGTATCCAGCACATTTAATTGAGAAATGTATATATTTATTCATCTATGTTTACTTTTTAGTTTTTAATTGTTTATATTTTCAATTATTAAATGTACAAAATAAAGTATAAAAAAAAAACACAAAACAATAGACTGTCAATTTTGCCAAAAAAAAAAAAGAAATCTCTACCTTAAGAAAACTTCTTTGGGGAAGTGGATGTGGCTCAATCAATAGGGCTCCCGTTTACCATATGGGAGGCCCCGGGTTCGATTCCCAGGGCCTCCTGGTGAAGGCAAGCCAGCCAGCCTGCATGGCTCGGTGAGCTGACACAGCAAGATGTCGCAACAAAGGGAGACAAGCAGACACAGAAAAACGCACAGCAAATGGACACAGCGAGCACAAGCAGCAAGGGGGGGATAAATAAATGAAAAAATAAATCTTTAAAAAAAAAAAAAAAGAAAACTTCTTTGGTCTAACAAGTCTAAAATAGGTTTTCTTTGTGTGCAATTTTAAGAGCATTTCTATAGTAAGTGAGGGTAAACCTGAACTTGACATGCCAAAACGTAACTCTATCCAAAAATGTTGGCCTGTCCCTTAGATGCCAGTGTAATAGAATTTGACATGCCGCTGTGTTAAGCAAATGGAGTTGTTAGGGCCACCAGCCCCTCGCCAGGCCTGTCAACACTCAGAGATCTGAGCAACACAGGGGACTCTTGTTTCAAGAGGCAAAGGTCATGCTGAAGATCGCAATCCATTAGGGAGTAACGAGAGCCTTCTGGCATGGCCAAGTGGACCAGACCCAGGAAAACCTGAACGGTGTGTGCAGTAAAATTAAAATGCTATGGGGGCGAGTTGCTGTGGCAGCAAGCGTGACCTTCTTGGTGTCTTTAGCAGTGTTAATGGATATACTTATGGCACAGATGGTAGCTTTCAGATAAGTCATTTTTTTCTCTAACAAATTCATGACTAAACTAAAAAGACCACTATCAACTTCATTATGCTTTCCAATTGACTTGCTTTAAGGGTTATTCTTTTATTATAGCTCTTAAGCTCCCATTTCTTTTTTAAAGTACTTCTTTTAATACCAATTTTCACAGCACTAAGAAATTTAACACTCTTCAGTGGTTATATTAATGGCATGGAACTGTTGCAGGCTGGAGAGTAACAAGAAAGACACAGAACCTGGCCGGCCATCTGCTATCCCCTCTGCCACAAGCTAGGGTCCCAGGGTCCTGGGGTGGGGGAATGAGATGCCATTGGGGAAGTAGGGATCAGAGAAAGAAGTTGCCATCTCTCCTAGGGAAAACATTCTTCCTTCCTACCATATGATAGGGCACACGGCATATTCCATATTACTCTTTCAAACACAACTCTACCGTGAGCCCCTCCTTTCCAAGTGTGCCTTGTTAGCTTTTTCAAGTGGCCAGCAGATCTCATTCAGGGCTGATGGCACAAACAAATCCATAAGCATTTGCAAACATCATCTTGAGTAACTCCAGACACAAAGATAAAGCAGCATTTGTATAATACGGGATAAGCTGGAGTTCCACGTTATGAGCCAACCAAACAGTCAGATTTTTTTGGAGTGAGATTGGCTTGGATGGAGACCAGATTTCATAGGAATGAAGATACTTATTGTCATCTTGTTTATAATAATGAAAAATGGGAATAACTTTCCCAGCAATAGGGAAATAAATATACCTGCTCAGCTGTTAAAAAGATTAGGAAGAGGATGCGCAAGTATGGAAAATTATTGTAACGTTAAGGAAAAACCCAAGATATTAGATATCTGTAAACACAACAATACAACAATATAAAACACCTGGCATATAGGTGTTTTAGTATCCTAGGCTGCTGGAGCAAATACCATGAAATGGGTAGACTTAAACAATGGGAATTTATTAGCTTATGGTTTGAAGCTAAACTCCAAATCAAGGCATTGTCAAGGTGATGTTTTCTCCCCAAACACTGTGACATTCTGGGGTCAGCTGCTGGTGATCTTTGTTTCTTCTGTCACATGGCAAGGCACATTGCAGCATCTCCTTGTCTTCTCCTTCTCTTCTGGGTTCTGCTTCAGCTTCTTGCTGACCTTGGAACTGTTGAGAATGTTACACTGAGAAATCACATTTCATATCAAAGCTGGTCAGAGCAAGGGTTACATGCCAATGCTTCCACTTTATAGATGGAGAAACTGAGGTTCAGAAATCACTTACCTAAGATCTAGGAAAACACCTCATTTCTCATCCTCATCTCTCAACCTGACCATTCCTTTCAAGGGAAGTCCTTGACCATGGCAGAAATCTCCAAGATGCAAAGGAAAAAAATAATATTTAGGCCACAATTAAATGAGACATGATGAAATTTTTTTCATTATATTCTATCATCAGGTTCTAAAATAATCCCAAACTCTGTTGCTGGGTTAGCTTTGAGGAGACAATTTCTCATAATTCTTCATTTGTAAGGGAACCAACAGGGTTGCCAAGTCCTTTTAATTCTGGTTATAAGTGTTCTGGGATGGTTTGTGCAAGTAACTATGGTTCTGAGCCCTTGCATCCCTATTTGCCTGAGAAAATTCTGGAATATGCCTTTGCAATATTTCTCCATGTTGTGGCCTATGCTCAGTACAGATGTTCAGAGCATTTGGTGACACGCAAAGCAGCCTGCATTACCTGGGAAAAAAATCTTTGGGTGAAATAGTCTAAAAAAAAATTTATTTGCTTAAATGCATTTTATCCTGAGGAAAAAATAACATGTTGGAATATATGAGGAAAATTAAGGTGCTTTTCAATGAAAGACTGAATTTTTTTAGAAAGTTTTCTTCCCTCATTTCCTCAGAGACATGTCCCCCCTTGGAAAATGTCTTTATCAACCTGCCTTTAATTTTTATCTCATGCAAAGAAAGAAATAGTGATCACTCACAAAGAGGTTTTAATGACGGTAGAAATGGTCTCATGATTGATCATTTCGTATCACACATTCCACCCAGAGCACCTACAGATCACCAGCATGGAGCAGCCTCTCTCAGCACAAGCCAGGGGCAGCCTCAAGGGCTTTGTGTATGGGGGGCATTCCTTGAACAGAAACACAGGAACAAAGGGCCACAATTAGAGGCACCTTTAGAAACCAGCACTCAGAACGAGAAATATTTGAGCACTTTTGAATGTGCTTTAAACTTTTAAACTCTCCTACCATTTCTTAAATCCTGATTTTTAATGAGGAACAGATCGGGAGATACAAAAAAAAAAAAAGATCTTTTATGAATGAACAATCAATTGAATCCTTTAAACCAGGGACACTTGAAAGAAGCTACTTCTATCTGTAATCCAACTATTTAGATAACTCAATGTTGAACTGAGAGAAGAAAACTCTTCTTTGTTTCAGTGTTGAAGGCTCCTCTTTAAGTTTTAATTAATGCATTATTGCTTTAATTTTAATTCTGATATCCTAGCACAGTTTCTTCTACAGCAGGGTCTGAGATAAAATAACCCTTAGAGGGTTTTACTTTCTTCCCATGGCTGACTAGGTAGACCTGATATACACACTCCAAACCTCCCAATATGATGTCCACAAAGGTACACAAAAGACTTTGGGTACCTACAAACTAAGCCAAAGATTAGAAGAATAAAAAGATGATAGGCCCAAGACAGGGGAATTGATTCTTGCTGTCTCATTACGTAAGATCTATTTAGAAACATATATGTTACTAGAAAAAAAATTTTTAAAAACCAAAAACATAGGACTATACAACATAAATTGTGAGCCCTAATGTAAACTATAGGAACTTGGCATTTTCTACATGACTTGTCTATAAACCCACAACTTCTCTAATAAAACTTAAATTAAAAATCCAGCTTCCTCACCACTCAGGTGGAATAACTCTGAGGTACATATTCTACACTGACTCCATCCTGTTCCACATCCAATTTATCACCAAGTCCTGTTCTTGATGCGCCTCTAAAATATACCCCATGTCCTTCTGCTTTTCCTCTCTACTCCTATCATCCATCAGCTCTCATCTGAACTACTGCAACAGCTTCCCATCTGCCCTCCCTGATGCTGCTCTTGCCTCCCTGCCCAGATTCTATTCTCCATAAAGCATCCCGAGTGATCTTATGAAAACCTAACTCAGATCAAGGCACTCCCTTCCTTGAAATTTTACAATGGTTTCCCATCATATTGTGAACAAACTTTAAACCCATGTCATCCAGGCCCTTCACGATCTAGCCCTGACTACCTCTGCAGCTCACTTTGTATCACTACCCCGCTTATGCACCATATTCCAGGCCTCCTTGCTTTCCTTCAAAGACACCAAGCTCATGCCTAACTTAGGGACGTGGGCTGGTATTCCCTCTGCCTGAGCCTGAGATGCTCTACCCAAAGGATTTTTCCTTGGCAGGCCCCTGGCCATTCAGGTCTCTGCTTAAATGTCCTCTTTTCAGAGACGTCCCTGATCTACGTAGTTCCCCTCTGTTATACCACTCTACTGCTTCTCAGACCTCATCACCACCTGAAATCCTGATTTCTTTATGTAGTCTTGTCTATCTTCCTCTGCCAGAGGTAAGCTTTTGTCTGCCTTGGGCACCGCTGTCACCACAGCCTCTGGAACAGTGTCAGGCTCACAGATGCTCAAAAATACTTCTTGAATGAGTGCACACTGCATGAGAAACACCATGCTAGGTACTTTACAGCCCTAAGGAAAGCATTGCTGTCCACATTTTCCACTCTGACCTTCAATTTCCCACCAATATGTGGCTTCCCAAAGATCACCCAGTTAATTAGTGGAGATAAATGCATATCCAGGGATGCTGAAGAGTTAGGAATGAGGACTTGTGGCTAATTGTCTCAACTGAAACAGTTAAAGTCATGAGCAGCCGCCACATCCACAAAACTCAAATAATTAGGCCACACAAATAATTGGCCTAAATCTCCTACCTTCCAGTATTCATCTTCAAAAATAGGAAACTTGAGGATGGTAGTACCTTGGTTTATAAAAGGTATCTAGAACATAATTGTGGATGGAAGTATTCTAATTTAAATCCTAAAAATGCAAACACATCATCCTTACGCCAAAGAGAAAAACAATCAGAGAACTGGCAAACCAAATTTCGTTGACATAGAAGTTACTAAATTACAGGAAGTTCTTATAATAGTATTTTTTATCAGAATCTCTTTGTGGGGTCAGACTATTTTTAGCATCCTTTTGATAGGTTGGACTTGCTGAATGATCAAGCCCCAGTAGGAAGCATGCATATATATATAAAATTCTGTATTACTTTTGCATGTTTTACTATGATAAAGTAGCATTTATCAAGCCTTCAAAGAACTATCCAAATTTAGATTTCCAGGCACAGTCCACATCAAGCCATCCTATTGTTTTCTACTTAATGAGGGAATTATTTGGTTATCTAATCATAGTTTGGTTACAGAAGATTGCATTCTGATCACAAATGTACTTCTTGGCCAGACCAGTGCTCTGTGGGAAGTCTGGGAATGAGAAAGATTATCTCAAAAAAAGTAACTTCAAAACAGGGGAGGAAAAGCCTTTTACTTTTAGGATACTCATAGCACTAATTTGTGTGGCTTTTACCCAGGGGGCATTCTACTAATAAGAGTTAGAGGAGAAAAACTGAGAAAAGAGAGTATTTCTCTATAACTATGATGAATAATAGAGATAGAAGCTGGAAGCTATGAATATTCCCTAGATAACTGTGCCTTTTACCAATCATAATCCAGACATAAGTCTTTAAGTAGAGGGATGGATATCAGTGGGTAAATATTCCCTCGCCTCCCATCCTTTAGGTGGACATTTCTGGGAGGCATTCTATGTCTCTCAGAAGGTCCTGGTAGAATCGCATCCCCCTTGCCCACAACCAGTAAACCCAACTATGCACAATTATGTTGGCTTTTCTGCATTTCCTGTCATATTCTCACTGTTCCCTCCCACCAGCTTCTTGGGAGCACGTGCTCCCAAGTCCTTGCCTCAAGTTTTCAAGATAACCCAATGAAGACACCATTCATTGGTGTTTGTACACATAATTTAGACCATTTCTTCTATTTTAGATGGTAGTTTGCTCCTCCCAATTTCCAAAGAAATTTCACATACTTATCACATTGAGGCCTCTCAAAAACCTTTAGCATTCTTAAGAAAGGTTCTTTCCCCCACTGGGCAGTGGAAAAGAAGTTGAGATTCAGAGATGGAAAGAGGCTTGCCCAAGATTACAGGCATTTTAAGTGGTACGGCTAGAACATTACCATCAGCCTGGGCCTGACACCAAGTCCTTGGCCCCTTCCAATGTGCTTCGATTTCCCTCGTGCTGCCTGCAACATGGTTCCTTCCTTGTCTTCCCAGCCCTTCCTCTACTTGTTCTGCAAGAAGTGGTCCCAGCCTCATGGACTCTGGGAAGCCCTGAGGGACCAGGTCTCACACTTCTTGGTATCCCCTTGCTCACAATGTCAGTACCTAGCTCATAGTCAGTATTATACATATGTGCCTTAAATGAATGAAAAAGAAGAAGAAGAGCAAATCAATTAAACTCACTCTGTCAAACCATTTCTCAATCTGCTGTAATGACCTGCTTACCTGTCTGCCTCCCCCATGAGGCTGTGAATACCTGGAGAAACCATGTTTGTTATCTTCATAACCTCTGTGCTTAGAACAGTGTCACACACCAATTGGTATTTAATAGGGCTTCCTGAATGAAATGAGTGAAAGGGCAGAACTGCACTTTGCGTAAGTAACATGGCACTAGGCATAGGATAAACTAGCTGTAAAACCATGTTGAAGAACCCATGGAATCAGGTCAAAGAAAAGTCAAATCCACAGCGAAACAAAATATATAGCTCAAGGTTCTACTAAGTAATCCAAAAATTGAAACCTAATATTAATTATGCCAGAATTGTTGATGAAATTATGCTGAATGCCTACAAGTTGTTGCTACACAATGATAGTTTTTATACATAAAGGTTATACAATCATAGACCAGTAGCCTTTGTGTATCTTGGGTTTCTCATCAATAATAACAATAATATAATAAGAATAAGAATAGAAGCTTCATATATCAAGCACTGACTTCATATATCAGAGCTGCCACATTGCATCGTAGTTCTGTATGACTGGTGCCCCCTGGAGTTGTGAAATTCACAATCTGCCTGATTGTACTTGGTAGCCCCTCTGTGCTAAGCACTTCATATGCATTATCTTATTTCATTCCCCCAACAACTCTGAAAAATAGAGAATTATAAGTTTCAGATTTCAAATAAAGAAATAGGCCTAGAGAGGCTAAGTGATTGGCCCAAGGTCACACAGCAATAAGCTGTGAACTCAGGATTTACACCTGTGAAGTCTGGCTCTGAGGCTTCCAGTATTAGCCTAATGCAATAATCTATAGAAAGATTATGTTTGTAAAATAATCTATTCCTCTAGGTTAGTTTGTTTTGTATTAAATTCAGTTGACTGGCCTTTGATTCAATTACCTGTTAAGACTGATTGAGGGCTTTGATTTGACTTCTCTGGGCAAGACTCAGGTTGAGTCCCTGACCCCTGCTGGGTCTGATATATGACTGGTGCCCCCTGGAGTTGTGACACTCACACAGACAGACACAGGAAGAGGGAGCTCTGTCATTTTTGATACTGCCCTGTGACAGAAAGGAGAAAGCTCAAACAGCTGAGGTCCCAGGGAGAAATGAGCCATTTTGCCTGATAGCTTACAGCTGAGATTGGGAAGAGACCAGAACAGCTGAAACTGATATAGGAGGCCCAGAAAGAAACAAGCCCTATGCCAGGAGAGAGAGGACTACAGGATCCCTCAAGCCTCAAGAGGTTGGACCCATGGAGCTCAAGAGGAAGAGGAAGCCCAGAGGGGAAGGAGAGTCCAGGCAGAGATTGCTCACCATCTTTCTTCAACACATGGCAGCTGACATTTGTGAGAAAGCACCTCTAATGGTGCCTTGAGTTGGACTTTCCATGGTCTTGGTACTGTAAGCCTTTACCCCCAAATAAATACCCTTTATAAAAGCCAAGAGATTTCTGATACATTGCATCAGCACCCCTTTGGCAGATTAATACACACGGCCACACATTCTTTTCTATATTGTCTATGGCTGCTATCACTCTACAACAGCCAAGTTGAGTAGATGTGATGGAGATCACATGGCCTGCAAAGCCTAACTATTTACTATCTTCCCTTTACAGAAGAAATTTGCCAGCGCCCCTTATAGATTTCACAGATAAATCAGTGTCTCTTGGAGAAACCTTGCCCTCTCCTTCTGGACAAAGTGGCTATGCTTGACAACAACTGTGTTCTTGACAGCTGAAAGGCCTTTTTCCGTTACACCTATACTTCCAGATGTATCCTAAGTGGTTAAGGTCACTAAAAACCTGACCTTCAAATAAAGGAGCATTTCCCAGACTTTAAAAGTTATAAAACTCCATTATGCTTGATACTAGTTTACAATGTCCTAAAAACAGCATTGGAATATAACAGAACTATATCTATAGCCTTAAGCCAAGCATGTAAACATCACTGTAGCTTTGATGCCTTCAAATAATTGAACGCACAGCAAGCCCCAAACCCCCAAAACACAGCTGGAGTCACTGAGTTAAGTAATAATAAAAAAATGAGATGGAAAAGAGAGAATTGGGAAGTTACTCAATTAAAAAATATAAATCTCTCCCTGAGACTTCCAGAGGAGAAATCAACCAGTGACATTTGTTTAAAAACTAACATGGCATTGTAACCCAGAGCAGATTTCCAGCTAGAGGGATTACAGCATATGGTATTTCACACACAAAAGGTAATTAAGAACTGCCTTGGAAAAGAGCATTTGTAGCCACCTCATCAGTGACCTAGCAGGCTGGTTTGTATCAGTTACTATTCATTACTGTCAGGAGGAACAAAACAGGGTATGATTAATGCAGTCCAATGTAATGAATTGCAACAGAGGATGACACCTCAAAAAAAGGAAGTTCAGACAACAAATACCATCGTTTAGTAAGCTTATGGGTTCTAAACCAGGATTCCACTTCCATTTTATACTTTAGAGCATTACTATAATTATTAATGTTACTAACAAAGTAATGAGTATTTAAGCGTTGCTTAGCACTATTCTATGTGCTATGTGTATTAGCTCATTGAATCCTCACAAAAATTCAATTAATCTGGGATATTAATATTACTGCTCATCTACAAGTAAGGAAACTGAGGCTTCAAGAGGTCAACTTGCCCAGTTAGTAGATATCAGAATCAGAATCCACAACCAAGCTTACATGAGCCCTGAGACCATGCTCTGAATTCATTTTATTTGGGTTTAGGATTTTGCAGCTAGACATTCAGTACACACCAACAGAGTCTATATCAGTACTGTCCAACACAGATATAATGCAAGCCTTATGTGTAACTTTATATTTTCAAGTAGCTGCATCTAATAAGGGGAATAAACAGGTGAAATTAATCTTAATAATATGTTTTCTTTAACCCAATATGTCTAAAATATAATCATTTCAACATGCAATCAACATAAAAAATTATTAATGATATATTTTACACTTTTTAATATTGCATCTTCAAAATCTGATGTGTATTTTATTTTACACTTACCCACATCTCAATTTGGACACTAAATTTTCATCAAAAAATATATGACATAAAATTTACAGTTGGAAAATGTAGACTCATATACTCACATTGTTTCAAAAATGTTTAAAAGTTTTCTAGTACTTGAATTGAATATTAGACTTCAAATTTAAGTTTAAATGATTTAAAGTGAAATAAATTCAAATTCAGTTTCTTAGCCATACCAGCCACCTTTCAAGTACATGGGGCTAGTGGCTACTGTTTTACTGTTTTTGACAGCTAAAGACTCCATCCTACCTTTCACATCCTAGATTATGGAGAAAATTGAGCAAGAATATACAGTCCTGATGAGTAGTAAAAGGACAAATTGAGAATGCAAGGACTGGGCCTCAAGTTCTGATTTCAAACATTGGAAGGTTTGTGGCCTTGGGCAGGTCATTCAGATTTTCTGGACTTCTCTTCCCCCCGATGCAAAACAGAGGTATCATCAGGGTTGAATAGGATATTTTTGAAAGAAACCAAAATCTAAAATGCTATATCAATGCAAGATCCTAATCTCATGCTATCTACTTGTCCTGGTGAGCAACTCAGATTCAGCCGGTGATTATGAGGTCAGTGTCAGCCTGAGACAGATTAGCATAAATGGCCATTTGTGTCAGGAAAGGACTAGAAGAGCAATAATTTGAGTATTGCAAGTTGGATGCACCTGTGAATATCTCTGGATTAGGTTAAGGGCTGTAACTAAGTGGAGGACCATAAATAGTCGTTGAGTTAATGAATAAATGACGGAATGAATGAGTAACTATCTAAGCCAGGGGTTCTTTACAAGGGGTCCATGAGCTTGAATTGAAATTCAAAAAAAACATTATTCTTGGGGGGACATGTTGGTGTGGGTGTGATATATTTATTAAATAATACACAGTATAGTGTGGACTTAGTAAGAGGTCCATGGGAACTAAAAAGGTTAAGAACCCCTGATCTAGGCCAATCTGCCTGGTTTAAACACCAAACCTCTCCTCATTTGGTTCCCTAGCAATCTAAACATGTGTTTAAAATACTTCCATTTTTGCTATCACAATATAAAATGTCTCTTTAGACACATGGTTCCTCTTGGGTGATACTTTAATTGGGTGTGGCCCCAGGCTGATGCCCCTAAAAAAACGGGAGAATCACTACCTTCCTAGAGCAGAAGCTGGCAAAGGTATTTTGTAGTATAGTAACAAGAGTTAACTGAAAAAAGTGTGCCATGACCAGGTAAGTCTGGGAAAACCAAAGCTAATCCAATTCTTAACTACAGATATTCTGAGAGCTTTTAACATGCTACAATGAATCAAGAATCACCAGGTGGAGGAGTCTTGTCCAGAGAATTAATCAAGTTCATTTAATCATGGAAACACTTTTTCTTAAAGTATCTTATAGATCTGTTATCCTGAAAAATACGTACTGGAAAGGCTGACATAGAGAAAAGATAAAATGCATCAAAAATTACTAAAAACAACTTATGAATAGAAACTGGCAGTGTCAAAAGAGAGAAACTTGGGGGATTTGCTCATGTCAGGAGTAGATCTCTGATTTCAAGCAGAGATGAATTCTGGAGCTGAAACATGGTCATCAGGAGTCAGTTTCTCCCCATGCCTCAGCTGCCCTTCCACTGGGAGGGCTTCATTCCCAGGCTTCTCCAGGGACACCTCCTTCCAGACCTGAGGCCAGGGAAATTAGTGCCTGAAGCAAAAGCCCCAAGATGACTCAAACTGAGCTTAATTGACATGGCCTAAATGTGCCCAACCCTGACCCAAATCCTTGTAGCCAGAGAATGAAAATTCCCATAGTGACCAGGCCTGTGACACACATTGTGCCACCCAGCTGAGCATGAAACCATCTTCTCCAAGCTCATGGGCTGAGAATGGAAGAAACAATAGATCTCCAAAGGGAAATTGGGGGACTCTTAGGTTGAAATGGCAAATCCCCAGCACAAAGATTACTTTCCCTGGATTTCTGAAATACAGCTGGCTTTCTGACTGATTTGGGACATGCCCCCTCATATTAAATGTTGATTTAAAATCCTAAGCTAAAAGAGCACCTAGGGAGGATGCCAAGTCCCCAGAACTGTTGAAAGGCTGACCCAACTAGTAATCTCTGATCCTTGCGCTTTGTTTCTCTTTGCCATGTGACTATCGTCTCATCTAATTGGACCATGGAGTAACATCAATCCCCTGTTTTTCTTTTAAATGTTAATTTCCATTTCCCAAAAGTGAAGAATAATTAATTTAAGAGGGAACCAAATATATGCCCAAATCCTTCTTGAAAAATTCTAAGCCTAAGTCTCCCAGTCCTACAATATACTTGAGGAGCAGTCTACTTTAACCACACCTAATTCCTGATTGTTTACAATGATCTATTTTGTCAGTGTGTGGAGAAAACTGTTAAGAACAACAGGCTGTCTATTCTTAGCCTATGTAAAAGTTAAATATTTGTCTCTCATAGTAAGCAACCTCTAGGTTTGCACTATCTTATATGTTAGCCACTAGCCACATTGTGGCTATTAAACACTTGAAATGTGTTTAACATGGTCCATGGTGAGATGTATGATAAAAGACTCTGAAGACTTAGTACAAAGAATAAATGTAAAAAAAATCTCATTAATGATTTTTACAATGATTACCTGTTAAAATGATAATATTTCAAATACATTGGGTTAAATAATAAGTAGTATTAAAATTAACTTCACCTGTTTGCTGTTGCTTTTTTAATGTGGCTACTAGAAAATTTTTTATTATAAATGTAGTTTTCATTATTTCTTTTGGACATCACTGCTCTAGGTAATCTCTAAGAGTGGCAAATAAAGAAATAGCAGTATGAACATTTTAAAAACATGGAGGCAAATGCCAGAAGAAATGGATCAAAGACTTAAAAGAGATTGTTTCTTGGAAGTAAGGCTGACATTCATAACGTCTAAATTTTTTGAACTATGTTTATTCATCACTTAAATTTAAAGTAAATATAAAAATTAAACATTTCATGGGAGACTTTATTGAGACATTTTATAATAGAAGAGGGCACTTGTTTATAGGAGCTTCAATTTTTTAAAAAGCTCAATAGCTGTAGTTTTTAACCAGGAGGAGGCTTCAGAATCACCTGTGGAGCACTAAAAATAAATAAATAAATAAAAATTTAAAAAATAAATAAATAAAAAAGCCTGGGAACCAGCCTAGATTTTTCCTAGCATCTAATTTTGGCCCAAAGATTCACAGGTGAGTGAGTTACTCATACTTAGTTGAGAACCTTTGGTCTACAGCATAGAACTCTGGGACCTTATGGTAAGTGTTATAACAAAGCCAAAACTATCTTTTGAGGAAATTTTTGAGAATACCAGCCATAGGTATTCTCATGGTCCACCCTTCTTTGGAGGTGCAGAATCTTAAAATTAGGTGTGTGTCCTTATGAGGCTCCTTAACTTTACTTTCTGGAATACATGACAGAGGCCCAGGCCAATCAAGATGGCGGAGTGAGATGCTTCAGGAGCTTTTAACAACCGGAAGAAATGGTAGGAACATCTTCCTCAAAGCTCCAGGACATAGCTAATAGAATGCAGTAACTGCGAGAGTGCCAAATCAAGATAAAGGCTTTTTTAAAGGAGTAGGGTCTCATGGTGCACCGACTCACCAACTTGGCGGGAAGCTAGCCCGCATTCCCAGAACAGATCCCTGGTTCCGATTCCGGAGAGAACAGAGTGGCCCTCATGCACATACTGGGAGAAGATAACTGTGCTCCAGTCTGTCTGCTGGTGGCCTGAGGGGCTCACTGTCCCAGAACTTGCCCTGCCTGTAAACAGCAGTTCATAGAGCTCTCCTAGTGAAGGCTGTGGGAGAGCAGTCAAGTAGCGCTGCCTGAGGCAAGGGATTGCTGGCTGGATGACTTACAGTGCAGTGCCCGGACCCTGAGGAAACTGTTTCCTAGGGAAGAGGAGACATTCCTACTAGCTAGATTCCTACTAATCCAGGAAATTCCTAGGGCCACACACACACACACACACATGTATCCTCAAGACATTTGTGCAGAAAGGATCATGGAGGCTCCTACACTTTGGCCTGGAGCTATTCTCCAAATTCACGTAGGATGAGCCCTGAAGGAGAACACACAATAGGCCAATCTGCACAGACTGGGAAAGTTGTTTTCTTTTTTCTCTCACCCCTGCCCCTCCTCCTCCTTCTTCTTCTTCATTTGGTTAGTGCCCCATAGCACTAGCTAGATGTAAGCTTAAGGAACAGATGCCTGAGTCTAAATTCTAGTGATAACATGCTAAAATACCAAGATGTCCAAGTTTCAACAAAAGATTACAAAACAAGCCAAGAAAAAGGAAACGATGATGGCCCAAAGGAGAAGATAAAAGCATCAGAAACTGTCAGTGAGGAGGACCAGACCTGGGACATCCCAGATAAAAGCTTTTTTTTTTTATGGTCCTAAATATGCTCAAAAAGTCAAAGGAAAGCAATAGATGAACACAAACAGAATATCAACAGAGAAATAGAAATTATGAAAAGGAATCAAGAGCTGAAGACCACAGGAACAGAAATTTAAAATTCCCTAATAGGGTTCAAAGGCAAAATGTAGCTGTCAGAAAAAGAATCAGTGAACCTGAGATAATGTTAAATAAATGCATTATGTGATACTGGATGGGATCTAAGAATGGAGGAGAAAAGGCTCAAAAGGACATCTTTGAGACATAAAAAACTATAATTTAGAATGTGATCTTTATATTAATGTTAAATTTCTTGAACTTGATAATGTAAGTGAATATCCTTTTTTGTAAGAAATGAACAAGGAAGTATTATGTGTTCAAGGAGTATGATGTGTGCAATCTTCTTTCAAATGTTGAGAAAATAGACAGATGATAGCTAGATGATAGAATGATAAGGCAGAGGTGACAAAATGTTAAAATTGGTGAATTTGGGTATCTGGGGACATGGGCATATGTTGGAGTTCTCTTTATGGGGTTGGAATTATTTTTGCAACTGTCCTATCAGTTTGAAATTATTTCAAAATAAAGCATTTAAAAAAAGAATACATGACCATTAAAGTCTAATGCTTTATGGCTTTAGTGTTTACTGCTTCCACAGAATAGCTACAAGCCGGGTCATCGTCAGAGCATCACTTAAATGCACCACCACTCAGCCCATATCTAAAGCCCAACAGAGGGAAATATTTATGGGAGATTTCCCAAAGGATACACAATCCTGTCATTTCTCTAGACCATTGTTTCTCAAAATATGGCCCTTAAGCTATCTCCATTGAAAGCACCTGGGTTCCCATTAAAAATACAGACTTTCTTCCCCTGAACACAAGGTGGGCTTGTACTTTCCTGCCCCTTTTGAAGTTAGGCATGGCCATGTGACTTTGTTTCACCAATGAAATGGACTGGGAAGTAACATGCACATCTTCCAAGTGGAGGCTTTAAGAGCCAATGTGTAATTTGCACAATCTTTTTTCTGCCCCAGCTATCATGGAAGCATGGATTTGGAGGCTCCCTTAGCCTGACCCCTGAGTGGGAAAACCATGGGGCAGAAACTCCCCATCCCCTCTTCTCCAGCTGGTCTGCAGCAATTCTGTAACATGAGTAAGAAATCAGCCTTTGCTGTTTTAAGCCCCTGAGATTTGGGGGCTGTTTGTTTTTGCACCATAGCCTGGCCTATCCTAACATATGGGGAAGGGAGGGAGACCTGGTAACTTTCACTCTTAGCAAACTTCTTACATGAACCTTATCACAGGGAAGTTTGTAAACCACTGCTTTGCTCTGCTAAGATCTCTTCTTTGCAAGGACAAGAGAGAACTGCCCATCTAAACTGTACTCTTGGCCCCCATAGAAATGTTTTTACTGCCTGGTGCTCTGCCACTGGCCTACATGGTAGTACAAGTATAAGGAAAAGTCCAAATAATTGATTGTGTTTATTTAAGAATGTTGCTGAAGACTCTAGTCTCTGAGTTAGTGTCTTCCTGGTGACGACCCAGAGAGGAAAAGTCTCTCAGGTGTCAATACCAAGCACAGTTTGGCTTCTCCTGAGCGACTGATGTGTTTCTAATCTAAGGGCCACTGGGAATTTTGACATTAATCCAATAGAAAGCTTCCATGCCAAAGGCATGGCCCTCCTCTAGCAACGTGCCCGACTTCATGGCATGCATTTTGTGAGTCAGCCTCGTGCCTTCATTTTATTCTTTTGGACCTATATCCCCCTCTCCACCAATTTTTCTGACTCACTTTTATTTTATTTTGAATTATGTATTTTTGCAAGCTGCCTTAATTCTTTTCTGAGAAAAGGTAGGGCACAAATAAAAGGATAGAGGCATGCAGGCGTACATAAATAACAGGCCCTTATTTCCAGAGCTACGATAATGAACTGCAACTTGTTTTTTAATGATGAAAGAAAGAGAGGAAGAAAAGAGCAGGAAGAGAATGGGGAGGGAGGGAGGATGTGGTGTCATGAACACTCCACAGTATTCGAATTCTGGCTCCTAGTTAATAGGCAGCAGAGGAAGGCAAATTTATCTTCAAGATAAATGTTATAAATTGCGCGTAATGAAATAAGGCCTTATTTTCCCACCTTTTGGTTTCTTATTTTTAAGATATACAATCCTGTGTCAACCAAAATATCTAGACTTATAGCACACAATTCTATTCAGCTTGTAGAACAAATTCACTGGCACAGTCGATTTTTATTTTAATTATTTGTATAGAGTGGAAAGGAATGCCCTGATTTATTACAGAGCTGGACTCCAATGGCAATATTATTATAGTTGCAACAGATGAATAAACCAATATATTTCTCAAAGCCATAAAACAACCAGC